>PVJI01009854.1:0-63318 GCA_004026765.1 Micronycteris hirsuta | reverse complement strand
TCTCCCCTGTCTATTGTTAGCCTGTTCTTAATTTCAGCGTCTCTGATTATGTTTTGCTTGCTTTCTGCTTTTGTTGGTTATGATCCGGTTAAAGGTGAGATCATAAGGTATTTGTTAGGGACATCACATTAATAGCTTGAAATTGGCCATATTTGTGCTATGTTAATTGTCAAAGAATACAAATCAGAGCTCCCCTGCAAAGAATTTTTTTAGAAGGGTACCACTTGTCATGTATATCTATTAAGATGCTTTTCTACTTATTTATATGTAAAAATTCATTTTGGACTGAGAGCTAGAAAAATTAGTTAAAGCTTTAGAGCATGAATCCTGGAGTCTGCCAGCTTGAATTAAAATCTTAACTCTGTTCTCTGCTGAGTTACCTTGGCTGGGCTATCTGAGCCTCAGTTTCCTTCTCTGTAGAATGCACATAATAGTAGAGCCTAACTCATAGATTCATTGTGAGGATGAAATGAGTGAACATATGTAAAGAACTTAGAACAGTGCCTGCCACCCAGTAAGTCTCTGTAAAGTTTAGTTAATGTTGTTGGCCTAAATGAGGTCATACTTAGGTGAGTTCTACAACTTACTTTTTTGGAGCAATTAGAGATTAGATTTCCTTTTATAAAAAAATTAAGCTTTTTATTTTGAGATGATTGTAAGTTCACATGCAGAAAAACAAAGAGATCCTCTGTGTATCCTTTCACAGTGTCACCCAATGGGAACAGCTTGTGAAACTGAAGTTCAATATCAAAACCCAAATGCTAACATTGTTACAGTCAAGATAGAGAACCTTTCCATCATTTCAGGGACTCTGTATCAGCCTCTTACATCTGTACCTCCTCCTCTCCTACGCCCACCCCCTTTGTAAACCCAGCAACTATTACTTTTTCTCCATTTCCATAATTTTGTGACTTCAAGAACATTTTATAAACAGCATTTTATAGTATGTACCCTCTTGGGATGGACTATTTTCACTCAACATGCCTCTCTGAACATGCATTCTGTTGTTAGATGTATTAACAGATAATTCCTTTTTTACTGTTGAGTAGTGTTCCATAGCGTGGGTATGCCAATGTTTATTTGCCTTTGTTAGCCATTGAAGAATATCTTGCTTATTTCTATTTGGGGCCATTAAGAATGTTACAAACATTCAGGTACAGGCAGGTATGAACTTCCTCAACTCCAATTTCAGGATGTGTAAAGAGAAAAGGAAACCTAGGACATTGGCTGCCATGCCATCTCTCTGATTGCTGACCCCCAGCGGATCAGCCATCTTCATTCTTTTCCGAGTTTCTTTATGTTTGTTTTACATATAATGCCCAGTGTTTTTAGTTATATTTAGCTGGAGGAATAGGCAAAATTATGTCTACTTACTTTCCTGGAGGCAGAAGTCCCAGCATCCTTTCTAATTGCTGCGTGCCAGCCTGTAGTATGAATGTATGGATATATCATAATTATTTCATCCATATTCCACATCTTCCCAGATTTTTACTCCAGAAACCATGTTCCACTGAATGGCCTTGTACACCCATGAGGATATTTTTCTATGGTATTAATCAGAGTAGAATGGGATTGCTTGGTCAAAGGGTATAAATTCTTATATTTAGATACTCCAAAATGTCCTCCAAAAAAGACTTTCCCAGTTTACACTCCCTTCTGGATAATACCTTGTGGTCATCAAAAGCCAGTTCTACTCTCACGTGATGTTTAGTGAGTGTAGGCGGAGTAAGTGAGATATATCTGTTGTGGCCTGGATGTGAACTCAAATATCGGCTCCTTTGAGTGTAGATGTTTAAAAAGATGGATGGGGGCCTGATGAGAGGCTTGTGTCACAGCCGTTGCTCTACTGTACCAGTAGTGAGGCCTTCTTGATCGGATAAGAGACCTGTGCCCACTGATGGGAAAACTCAGATTTGAGCCCTCATGCCTTCTCTCAAACTTGAAACAGAGGGTTTGGTTAGCTGGGGAAATCAGCTTGGGTTCAGAGCCAAGGAGAAACCAGGCCACAGGTCTAAAGCTGGGGTCTCACTAAAGTCAGGGAGAGCATAGGGAATGCCTTTGCTGTGAAGAATGGAAGAGAGTTGAGTGGTAGGAAAAGAAGGAGTGAGGTGCCCAGGGAAATGGGCCCAAAGCCATGAAGAAGTAATCAGGCCAAGTGGGTCAATTATACAGATATATATCCACATGGCAATATGCAGACATATTCCTACAAAACAGCAAGGCCCAAAGTCACACATGTGGGTAAGGGACATTGGAGAGAGGCTAAAAAATCAAACTGCTAGAAAGGCTCTGAGATAAATTGCCAGTTTTCAGGTGAGGATAAGATGAAGGAGAAATTTTGGATCTGATTCTTGACAAAGGGACAGGATTTCAAAGGAGGAGTGAGAGAATTCTAGAAGAAGAGAAAAGTACTAATAGTATGAATTTTCTTTACTGTGTAACAAACTTAGGAGCTTAAAGCAACACACATATATTATCTCACAGTTTCTGTGAGTCAGGGATTTGGAGGCAGAGACTCAACTGGAGCAGGATAAACTTTCAGATTTCATTGAGTTTCTGGCAGAATTTCTTGGGGCTATAAGTCTCATGACAGCTTGCTTCTTTAAAGCAAACGGTAGAGATGGAGGATGAAGCAGGGGTGGGGTGGGGAGAGAGAGAGAGAGAGATATCCCAGTCTTACATAGCATAATATATCCCCTTTGCCATATTCTGTTGGTTGGATTTACACACCCAAACATAGAATAATAGAAAGATGTGGATGCCAGGCACACTGGAAATCTCAGTGGACACATTGTAGTCTATCTGCCATAGTAGCAAAGAAGGATATGGAGAGATATTAGAATATTGGGTTCAAAAAGGAAGGAAAGAGATAAATTGGCTGTTAAAGAATGTTGGAGATCAGGATGGATCTGAAGTTTAGTGCTATGTTCTAGGGAGCCTAAAAGTCTAGCCTGAGAGATTTGTCTTTTGGCATTGTGGAACTTATTAAAGGCTAGTTCTATCCTTGGCCTCATGTTGTTTCTTGAAGCCAGCATCCTTGATGAGCAACCCATTTTTTGTTTTTAATTCTCTGCTTAGATACCCATTTTTCAAGCAATCATTTCTTTTTAGTTGTGTTTTATAAATAAAATGACAATTGGGACTTCTTGTCAAGATGGAGGTATAGGTAGACATGCTTCATCTCCTTGCACAGGCACAAGAAGAATTACAGCTAACCTCAAAACAAAACACCCAGAACTGCCAGAAAACTTAACTGTATGGAAGTCTGACAACCAAGGATTAAAAGGAGCCATATTCATACAAACATGTAGGAAGGGTGGGGTTGTTGAGTCAGGGTGGAGTTGTTGAGTCAGGGTGGAGATTACCTAGTGTGGCTGGAGAAGTGTCAGTGGTGGCAGTGCAAAGGGTGGTCCCATATTCATGTGTGGTGGATAAAAATCAGGAGAGATACTATGGGAGTGAGTGATCCCAGTCCCAGGCCAGACCACCCATGCCAGGGTTCCAGCATTGGGAAGATAAAGCCTCATAACTTCTGGCTATATAAATCAGTAGGGGTTGAGATGGCAGCAGAAACTGCCTGTTTCTCAGGAGGGTCCATTTAAAGGGCCTGCATGGACTTAGAACATACACAAACTCACCCACTGGGAATCACTACCAGAGCAACAGCTAGAATGGCACCAGTTGCATATGGAAAGTAGGTGAAGTGATTGGAAATGGGGCAAGTGCCAGGCAAATCTCCAGAAGCCAGGCAGTGGCATTGACCCCTCTCTGACCCCTCCCACCACACACCACCATAAATAGGTAAAATGGGTTGCCACTGGCAAATACCTAAGGATCCTCCTATACAACTTAACAGCTGTGCTAAGACAAGGAGTCAAAGGAGTTCTACCTAATACACAGAAACAAACACAGGGAAGCTGCCAAATAGAAGAGACAAAGAAATATGGCTCAAATGAAAGAACAGGAAAAAAGCCCAGAAAAAGAACTAAATGAAAAGTAGGTAGCCGACCCATCAGATGCAGAGTTCAAAACACTGATGATAAGGATGCTCAGAGAACTCATTGAGTACGTCAAAAACATAAGGAAAGAAATGAAGGTTACATTAAGTGAAATAAAGAAAAATTCACAGGAAACCAACAGTGAAGGGAAGAAAGCAGGAATTCAAGTCAGTGATTTGGAACATAAGGAAGAAATAGACATTCAACCAGAACAGAAAGAAGAAACAAAAATTCAAAAATACGAGAAGAGTATAAGAAGACTCTGAGACATCTCCAAAAGCGCCAATATCCAAATCATAGGGATGCCAGAAGGAGAAGAGGAAGAGCAAGAAATTGAAAACTTATTTGAAAAAAATAAATAAAATTTCCCTAATTTGGTGAAAGAAATAGACATACAAGTCCAGGAAGCACAGAGTCCCAAGCAAGATAGACCCAAAGAGGGCCACGCCAAGGGTTAAATATAAGAGAGAATCTTAAAAACAGCAAGAGAAAGGCAGAGAATTACCTACAGAGGCATTCCCATAAGACTATCAGCTGATTTCTCAAAAGAAACTTTGAAGGCAAGAAGGGACTGGCAAGCAGTATTCTAAGTGATGAAAAGCAAGGACCTACAACCAAGATTACTCTGTCCAGCAAAGCTATCATTTAGAATGGAAGGGCAAATAAAGTGCTTTCCAGACAAGGTAAAGTTAAAAGAAATCATCACCAAACTATTATTGATGAAATGTTAAAAGAACTTAAGAAACAGAAGATCAAAACTATGAACTTTATTTTATTTTTTTAAAGATTTTATTTATTTATTTTTAGACAGAAGGGAATGAAGGGAGAAAGAGATGGGGAGAAACATCAATGTGTGGTTGCATCTCATGTGCAGCCCAGGCATGTGCCCTGACTGGGAATCGAACCGGCGACCCTTTGGTTCACAGCCCGAGCTCAATCCACTGAGCTACACCAGCCAGGGCCAAAACTATGAACTTTAAAATGACAACAAACTCACAACTATCAACAACTGAACCTAAAACATAAAAACAAAAACAAACTATGCAAACAACTAGAACAGGGAGAGATTCATAGATATGGAGATCATTAGAAGGGTTATCAGCTGGGAGGGGGAAGGGGAAGAATTCTGGAAAAGGTGCAGGGATTAAGAAACATAATTGGTAGGTACAAAATAGGGGGTTGCTAAGAATAGTATAGGAAATGGAGAAGCCAAGGAACTTATATGCATGACTAATGGAAATGAACTAAAAGGGGGATTGCCAGAGGGATGGGGAGTACTGAAGGGAGGGGTCAAAGGGGGGAAATGTGGGACAACTGTAATAGCATAAGCAATAAAATATACTTAAAAAATAAAATAAAATGACAACTGCATTTTAAAGTGAAGTATCTATGTTGAATTAATCTTAACCATTTTCTAAGGTTTTGTCATTTGGGGAGTTGTTGAAGCCAAACACACAAACTCATTCAGCACTGAGAAGGCAGAGAGTATATAACCTCTTCACAATTTTCTCTAGAACGACTTGTGTAGGGCTACTTGTAGAGAACAGAATGTGCTATTTGCTAAAAGTTTCATGTCTCTATCCTCACCTATGAGTGTCTGTTTAAGGAGCTTTGTTAGAAAAGAAAAGATTCTTGTTGAACTATTCAGAAAGAGAAAAATTTATGGAGATGGAGCTCATCAGACTATGTCATAAGTAGGTCTCAAATATTAAGGAAAAGATTGAAAAATAACAGCAGTGCCAAATGAGAAAGTTCCCTGTAGGTAGAATTTCTAAGCCTCGAAAGCAGTTATTTGCACCATTTTAATTGTGAAATGTTTTGTGAACTTTCATGTAACAGTGATGTGTTCCTGTGAGTATCCTTGGTTGGTAAGGTATGTATTAGCCAAAATTAAAACCTTTACAATAAATTTATAATTTATTGAAAATGAAAACCACAATGATGATTAAATGATTTTGTCTGTATGATAAGAACTCCTTTGGGAATTTTGTTGAAAGCTCTGAACTTTTCTCCTGAAAAATGTTTATAGGCAAAAAATTACATTCAGCTTCAGGGGTTCATAAGCCCCTGGGGATATCTGTGGATTCTACATTAAGAAATCTTGAATTAGCCGTGGCTGGTATAGCTCAGTGGATTGAGCGTGGGCTGGGAACCACAGAATCCGGGTTGGATTCCCCATCAGGGCACATGCCTGGGTTGCGGGCCAGGTCCCCAGTGAGGGCCATGTGAGAGGCAACCATTACTGTTTCTCTCCCTCTCTGTCTCCCTCCCTTCCCCTCTCTCTAAAATAAATAATAAAGAAAATCTTTTAAAAAAAAAGAAATCTTGAATTATATATATATTTGCAAAAAATATATGATGGTTAGTGTACGTATTGGATTGAAAAATAACTCATGTATGAGGGAGACATACAGAGACAGAGAAGAGCTCACATAGACACACAGAAACGGAGAGAGACAGAGAGAAACAGAAATGGAGAGACAGTGAGATACAGAGAGCAGCAGAAAGAAAGACACGCAAAACAGGGGTCGTCAGCGAGAGACTCACATAGTGACGGAGAAACGGGAAGAGAGGGAGAATCGGGAACGGCGATAGACACAGAGGCAGAGAGTCAGGTTGTCAGATTGCTGTGGACGCTGACAGACAAGCGTGAGAGAGGCAACTTGAGAGGCAGGGAACTTGCAAGCCCGTGAGCACTCGGGGTGCTTCTGCCTGCTGACTAGCAGCAGGAGCAGCGATGTGCTTTATCATCGTGACTGGGCTCTGAAGGTGTTGGTGGATGATTAAACAAAGAGGCAAGCCCTGTTGTGAGTTACTTCCTGGGTATAAATTAGGTGGTTCAGAAAAGACATCAATACAGACCTTGTGCCACCATTTGTTAAATACTTGCCTGGGATGGTGCTGCTGGGCTGGAAGGAATCAATACCTTTCAGCTTTCTAGGAGTTTCTGTTTAACTTCTGAAAATGTTTTGCTGAACTTTCGGAAATGGGAAATGTGTTTATCTCATCTCACTGTGAACAGGAGGATGAACATTTAAAACAAAAACATGCTTTCAACTCTTCCCAAAAATTTGCTGAGGTTTTTCTGAGTACCTGGTCTGTGTATACTACTCTTTCACAGGGGATCAGTCAAGGCCAGCATTAACGTCAAAGAGAGAGATGGAAAATTTGATGTGCACGGAATTACCCACTGGTTCCCACACAGTAAACGGCTATAATTCATGCTCTGAATGCTCAGTGCTTTTTCATGTCTTGTAACATGAAAGTACTTGGAGTTTCAGATCTTGCTCAGAAAAGTGATAACTCATGTCTTAGTACATATGTCCCTGATAAACATACGCTTTGAGCAGATATTCAGTCTCTTCTACCTGCTGAGTTGATGAAAACTATAAAGAATTTACCGGAAAGCCTCCTTTTCATGTGTCATCATCACACGGCATTAGGATCTCATTTGTGTCAGAGGAATGACTAACTGTTCAATCAAACCTTAACACAAACAGTTTTCCAAGCACCAAAATTAAGCATCTATACTTCTGTCTATACTGTGACCCACTAATTCGAGAAACTCAGAATTAGTGAACAGAAGCAGAAATCAAAATAACCTTGATGAAATGTAGTCTATAAATAAAGATGAAGGTTTAGTAGATACTTATGATATGAACCATCTTGAAGGGATGAAAGTGTACAGTGATCAGCCAGGAAAGTGCAGGACATGAAAGGATCTGAAAGACATTTTAGATGGAACAAGAGCCTTGACTTCCCAGGTACCATAGGAACTGTGTCCATCTTGGTGATATTATTTAACATGTTAAATTCAAAACAGTAACTGGCTGCTAGTAGGTGCTAAAAATATATTTTTAATACAAGAGTAAACAAATGAATAAAAGTAGTGTTTTGTTAAAATTAAATATGAATGCCTTAAAAGAAGGACCTAGAAAATAATGTTTAACAATACAAAAATTGCCCATTTTAAGGAGAAGGTTAATTGACCCAGAGATTTCAGAAAACCAGGAGTTGATAACATGAAAGAGACATAGTTAATTGCATGACTGGAAAAGCATTTAAAAGTATCACTTAATTTGGTTTCTTTCTATACTCTGAGACCCCATACTGTTTGCTCAAATAAAACTTTTTGCCTTGATGAGAACTCAGTTTAAGGACCTCGACTCTTTGATAGCAGAATGGTAAGTCTGTGAAATTCAAACATACATGTGGTATATAAAACCCTTTACTTTTCTGGTGAGATTAATATTATTCTAACAATTGTGATGGTTGTAGGAGCAGCTGTGAGTAGCATTTTCCACTTACTCTGTGCTGCACACTGTGCTACATGTGTTATATGTCTTATAAGCTGTTATGTAATCATCAAAGAATCTGCTTTGCTAGATATTATCTTTGTTTTCTTTATGAGCACGAGGTTCACAGAGGCTCTGCTACTTGCCCAAGGTCGTTCAGCCAGATTGGGAATGGAAGTTCATGCAGAAACACATTTCATTACATTCCCAATTACTTTTATTTGCAAACGTTAACTTCAATGCTAAGCTAATTTGTCTGTGACATAAATACTTCACTGTCTGAGAATGTCCTAAATGAATTCTTTTATTCTGTGCCATGAAATATTTGCATGTATGTCAGTGTTAATATTAGACTATTAACTCTTACAGGAAGAACTGGCTCCTTGAACCTCTTCACGGAGTGCCCGGCTTTGTGTCTCCAGAACCTGACATGTAGAATGTACTCTATAATTTATCCAACAAGTAAATGAATGAGTGAGCAAATGTCACATGTAAATTAGGATCTTTCTTTGGGCTCATCAAACCACTTTTATTGTATAAACAAATTTGTGCCTTACATGCTCATTATACACAAATTCAAAAGTAACAGGGAAAATGATTAAGAAGAACATCATAAAAGCTTTTGTAGTAGTGATGAGGTACATGGTTCTGTTCTCTCGTGGGGCCAGTGGTGGGACCTGTGGCTTATATCTCATCTCCGACTGAACACTGAGATTTCCAAACTCCTTTCGGGGCAATTATAAAGGACATCTTGGGGGAGGGTGTCCTCCATAATTTTTCTCTAATTATTCCCGAGACTTTTACTACAGCTATTCTTTGAGGGCTAGTTAACACTTTATACTACAGTAGCTCATTTCCTTTACTATTCTTAACTCTCTTAATATTTGTATCCATGTTCCACTACCTGTCCCCTCCTAGACTTTCTAAATGTAAAATTGTAGATGGTGGGGGCACTTCATCTCCAAGCTTCTTATACATTAAAAATAAGAAGAGTGAATAATAAGCTTATTCTTAAATGAGAACTTGGGCCCACTAGGAGGTGTGGACTGATGTATCAGGATTGTATCTGACTGCTTGTGTGATGCTTGATTTTTTGTGTGTCAACTTGACTGAGTCACAGGGATAAACATTATTCTGAGTGTATCTGTTTTGGGGTGAGATTAATATTTGAATTCATAGGTGAGTAAGCAGATTCCCCTACCTAATGTGGGTGGCCTTGAGCCAATTAACCGAACGCCTGAAAAGAACAAATAGGCTGGCCTTCCTGCCAGTAAGGGGCAACTCCTCCTGCTTGAGTATTTGAGCCGGAATGTCAGTCTTTTCCTGCCTTTGGATGTGAATTGGACTACTGGCTTTTCTTAGAGGTCAAGGCTGCCAGTTTTTGGACTGAGGCTTACACCTTAGTCCTTCAGCTTGCCAACTGCAGATCTTGTGATTCCTCAGCTTCTATAATCATGTAAGCCAATTCTTAAATCTATCTATCTATCTATCATCTATCATCATCTACATCTTGTTGGTTCTGTTTCTCTGGAGAACACCGCTAATACAGCTTGCAATAAAAAAGCCTATAAAACTTAAATAAATAAGAAGTCTATTTGTCTCACATGAGAAGTAGTCTGGGAGTAGGCAGTGTGGGATTGACATGGCAGCCTGGTAACAGAGACCCAGCTCCATCTGTGTTCCTTCTTTGCCCGTCCGTGTGGCTTGCTCTCACACTTACAAGGTGCCTGCTGCACATCTAGGAGCTGCATCTACATTCCAGGCAGGAAGGTGACGGAGGGGTAAAAGGCCAAAGGGACTTGTGGGGAGTCTCATACAGCAGCATGGCTAATGCCTTATTGGCTAGATGTATGCCACATGGACACTCTGGCTTCTGAGGGTCTGGGAGACAGACTACTAGCTCAGCATATTACTGCCACAGATACATTTTAGGTTCTGTTAGGAAGACGGTGGGGATACATACTGGGTAGGGCACTAGTAATATTTTCCACAAATTGTTAGATAACCATATTAAAATCAAAAGATAGATTTCAGCACTTCACTGGCTTTGGAGATTATGTAGATTCACAAGTAATTTCAAATTAAATGTTATATGCAAGCTTCTCCAAAACTAGTGCCTCAAAAAAAAATTTCACTTAATAATGCAATCACACTTACGTTACTGTGCATCTACCAAATGCCATGCATACTGTTGCTGCTTTCCGTGTGCTACCTCTCTTGATTCTATTGTCTCCATTTCACAAACAGAACAGGAACCTCAGATGGACTTTAACTAAGTCATTTAAATTGCACAGCAAGCAAGTAGAAGAATCAGGTTAGAACTCAGGTCCATCTCGCCCTTACAAAATCCTTATGAAGCTCTTGTTCTTCAAGAAAGGACATATATTTCACATGTGATAACATTATATTTTTAACTCTAATGCTTACTTACCAGAGTGTTTTGTAATTAATAAGCTGTTGTAAATATCTGTTGATCATATCAGTTTTTCTAGTAGCAGACATTGAAAAAGTTTTAAGTTCTGGCTATTGTATTTTCTGTATTTATGCAAGTTCAAGCTGGTTCTTTTTAAATCTATAACACAGTTTTTATAATTCCCTGTGCCGTTCATTTATTTTCAAATTTATCTTTTATTTCATCAAACGTAAAAACATAACTTTTTATAATCCATATCTATCATTATAATATCTGAAATACTTAGGTACCTGTTATTTCTGTTGGTTCTCACTCATGGCACATTATCTTCCTATGTACTCCTTGTCTATGTGCTGGTCACTGCCCGTACACGGCTATTTGTATGTGGGGTGGAGTGGGCTGGAAGGGGTGCGGGGAGGGGAGTTCCTTAGGATTGAAGAACTGCTTTAATTTAAAATCAGTTTATATGCTTTGACCATTTAGGTACTACAAAATTGGGGCTATAAATCCTTGAAAAAGCCTGTCTATGGTTTACATTTTCTTAGGGATAATTCTCTTCCCTTCTTTTCTTTTCTCCTGCTCTGCTCACTGCCAAGGTACATCTCTCGAAAACTGCTAGGGTGGAGCAGTGTAGGGGGTGGATATACTCCTGATTTCTCTTTTCCCTGAAGCTGTAGCCTTCTGAGACCTCAGCTTAATGCCTCTGGCAGGTGGTTTACAAACACAAGACTGAATGGGCCCCTGTTTTAACTTTTGTTCCGTAACCACACAGCCGTCCAAAACACAGCTTAGTTTCTTCCCGATTTGCAAATGGCTCCAGAGCTAAAGTAACTACGAAGTTTTCCATTTACCTCTTTTATTTTTGTAGTTATTTAGTATTTGCTTTCTATTTTGTCAGCTCTTTGAGGCTGTTAAAAGGATTACAAATGTTTAATGCAGTGGTTTGAGTTTTTTTTTTTTTCACTGTAACCTGATCTGTTATTACACCTCATCAACTTTTTAAAGAATCATCTTCAGTAACATTTTCCTTTCTATAATCAGAAAAAAATAAGACGTTCAGGAACTTTAAAACTTTATGTAATTTATACCCTATTCTCTCTTTCTTTCGTTCTTTCTTTCTTTCTATCTTTCTTTTTTTCTTTCTCTCTTTCTTTCTTTCAACTATATCATTTCTAACTTCTTGGAATCCATATTTTTCCTCAATGTAATCGCCATCTTCAGAGTGTGAAGGGGAGATGACGTGAGCATATGGTAACCACTGCAATGAAATTTGGGCCTTAACCCTTGTCTTTATGGGATGTGAAATTGTATACATAACTACCATTTTTCTATAAAATCAACCAAATTGGCTAACTTAATTAGTTTATTTAACATGTTTCCATAAAGAAGTGATCTAAACTGGATTAATTTGGTAGAAAAACCAGAGGTATCCTAAAGAGGTAAGTTGGGAAGGGAAGTATGAGCCATCCACTTCCTTAACATGAATGCAATTCCAGACTGCATAGATTTTGCAAGTCTTAAAATGAAATTCTGTCATTTTAGCTTTTCATTAACCTTTAGTTGTATTTTTTCATGCATCATGAAATGCACTTAGGCCCTCTGTATTATTATGATGGGAAAGTTACATAAGATGTGTTATCCTCTGTTTAATAAATTTTGCAAGATTATGACTTCCTCCCTCTCTAATATAAATGTATTTTTTTCTTTCTTTTTAAATTCTCTGTGGTCCTCTTTAGACATTTTATATTTATTACTCATCTGACACATACTCAATTTACCTTTTTTTTCTAAATGGAGATGGCTTTGTTTTTATTTTCTCATTATTTGGGTAATACATCCCTGTGAAAATGCAGCAAACCAAAGCTCTTCTTTACAGCACTTTCCAGAGATAATTTCTATTGCTCTATTTACAATTTTAGTAAATACTATTCTAAATTTCTCTTTATTTTCTCTAAACATGTATGTAAGTTTGTATAATATATATTTATATTTATAACATACATACACACTTTTTATGAAGTGTGTATATGTGTATGGATACACACATATATAGTCATAAAAATGTGACCACACTTATTTGACTCTATGAATATGAGAAAAACAAGACTGTTCTTTACCAGTAAAACATGTATAGCCACATCTGTCTCTAAGGGTTGGCAACATTTCCTTCTAGATCAGATAATCTTTACGTAGCAAAAGATATTACATAGGCCATTTATCAACAAAATGATAGGCTCTGTACAGGTCCTCAAAGTAGAAAAATAAAATAATGAGAACTAAATTCTGCTCATAATGAAATATGAATCTGAGAGCTCTCAGGAGCCACTGTGGAGAAAGAGGCAAATGGGGCTTGGAGGAAGGAGAGCTAGCCAGCAAATTAGGTAGAGACAAACTGAAAGCCAGTGGCAGTTGCAGAGGGTTAAAAAAAAAGAAAAGAAAAGAAAACATAGTGGTTCAAATCCAGACTTCAGTCAGTCTCTGTGATGAGTGAGCACCCATTCTTTTACCACTGCCCCATCACTCTGTCCTAAAACATCTATAGAGGAGCTTATACATTATCTTTTGTCTTCATACTTTGTGGTGTGAAGGCACTAGGATGTGTCCAATGTGGCCTGGAACCCTTTGAAAAAAGTGCAAGCAAGAAAGGGATTCTGAGAAAAGCAGGAGAATTCAGCATGAGTTAGAAACTGGAACCAGAGCTGGTGAGAAGACATATAAGCTGTGAATCAAACTCAGGCTCCAGTTCTTGATCACTAGTGTCCTGAGCTTGGAGCCTCATCCTTCCCACATACCACCCCCACTGACCTTATCTATGTATAGCCCAGTAGCAATATTGTTTCCCAATTATTATTACATTTTTAGTCATTTAGGGATTTCTCAACTCCATACTGCATCCTCACCCCATACCTGTTCTGGAACTCCCCAAAGCAGCTTTGATGGGCTATTAGCAAATGCCATCTCTTTCTTTTCACATCATATAAGGTAGGACATTTTGAGTCATTCTTATCATTATTCAAAAAATAATGATCATTCTTATCATTATTTGAGAAGATTTGGGTGATGGAAGCCTCAAATGTTAGAAATGGGACTTTCTTAAAGTGCCTGGTATACACTCAGCCCTAAAAAACAGTAGGTTATTTTTTTACTTTGTATTGATCCAAGAAGCTGTTACCAGGGGCAGGGGTGGTGAATGGAGTTGAAGAAACAGAGATTGGTAGAACAACATATGTGTGGTGCTATTAGAGCTTAGATTTTCTGTTCTACTTTCTCAGTCAGTAGACTACCCATCCCTGAAAAGGGCCTGGATATTTTTTTTTTTTTCTGGAAAAATTGAATTGAGAAGTGGCTTATTGTATCATCATTCTGCAGTGCAGCTAACCCCATTCTTACATAAAGAGATTCCAATTTGCCTTTTTACTATCTCACATTTTAGTTAAGAAGAGAAAAGGATCACCACACTTTTGAGAAAAGCTTTCAACTTGACAGAGACATTTTCAACAATTGTAGTGGCAACAACAGAGAGTAATCAATATCCTCAGAGATATTATAAGATATGGCATATATGATATGAGAACAAGATGATATAAAAAGGAAAAATCTAAGAAAGAGAAAAGACTTTTAGAAGTTAAATGCTGAACTGAAATGAAAACAAAAGCTGAAATTAAAAGTTTTAGCCCTGGCCCTGGCTGGTGTGGCTCAGTGGATTGAATGTCAGCCTGCCAACCAAAGTGTTGCTAGTTCCGTTCCCAGTCTGGGCACATAATGGGTTGAGTGACAGGTCTCCAGTATAGGGTGCACAAGAGGCACCCACACATTGATGTTCCTCTCCCTTTTGTTCTCCCTCCCTTTTTTCTCTCTAAAAATAAATAAGTAAAATCTTTAAAAATAAAAAAATTAAAAAACTTTTATAGAAGAACATAACAAAAAAGGAAAAATGGATAATAGAGAAAAGATAAGAAAATTAGAGAATGATTCCAGGAAGCCCAAGATACAAGTACAAATTTCAGAGAGCAAAACTGGAAAAAAGAGGAGGAAAGAAAACATGAATTAATTAAGAAAAGTATCTGGAAGTGGAGGCAGTGAGCTCCAGAATGAAAGGGACCCCTAAACAGTGTTTTAAAAAAATATATTTTATTTATTTAGTTTTAAAGAGAGGAGAAAGGAAAGAGAGAGAGTGGGAGAGAAACATAGATTGGTTGTCTCTCGCATGCCCCCAACTGGGGACTCGGCCTGCAACCCAGGTATGTGCCCTGACTGGGAATCGAACTGGTGACCCTTTGGTCTGCAGGCTGGCACTCAATCCACTGAGCCACACCAGCCAGGGCCCCCTTGGCAGTGTTATAGTTTAAATAATGACCACCCAAATTTGTGTTCACGAGGAACATCAAAATGTGACCTCATTTGGAAATACAGTCTTTGAAGATGTAATTGGTTAAACTAAGATGAAGTCATGCTGGGTTACAGTGAGTCCGAAATCCAGTGACTGGTGTTCTTATAACAAGACCATACAGCAACACAGAGGAGACACGCAGAAAAAGGCCGTGTGACAACAGACGGAAATTGTCATGATACAGCTATACGCCAAGGGTTGGCAAGGGTTTCTAGCAACCACTGGACTCTGGAAGAGAGGCATGGAACAGATTTTCCCTCAGAGTCTCCAGAAGGAACCAAGTTTTCCACATCTTGATTTCAGACTTCCAGCCCCTGAAATGGGAGACACTAGATATCTGTTGCTTTAAGCCACCCAACTTGTGGTATTTTGTTACTGCAATCCTAGGAAACTAATACAAGTCCCCAACCCTATATATGAGATTAGACTCACACTAAAAAATTAAAAATCACAATGTTTTAAAACCCCAAATTAAAGAATGAGTTCTAAAAGTTTCAAAAGGGGAAAAAATAAGTCACACATAGAGAATTAGGAGTCAGGATGTCATCAGGTTTCTCATCATCAGCAACACTGGAAACTCAAACAAATGGACCAACAAAATTATGAGTGAAAATAATTCTCAAGCTAAAATTCTACTCAGTCTCTCAAATAAGAGTAGACAAATGACACTGTCACACTTGCAAGGACTCAAAATATTTACTTCCAGGGTAGCCTTCCCTAGGAAGATTCTGGAGTGTGTGTGCTTATCAACACTTGAGTAAACAACAAGAAAAGCAAACATCGCATCCAGAACAGGCACTCCAACTCAGGAGCACTGCATAGGAAAAGACCCAGAATGTCAGTTGATCAGCAGGCTTAGAAAGGAAGGTGCAGAATGGAGAAAAGGGGTGGAAAGCTCTGGGACGAAAGTGGGGAAGAAAAGTATGGGACTGATGTGTTTGAGTAAATGGAAAATATTATTCATAGGTGTGTGGCAGAGATGTTGCAGCATTTTGGAAATATTAATTTGTACTTAGAGAACTTTTCAACACAGGCACAATGGTATGTTCTGGAATCACTGAGAGATAGCACAATGATATTAAATCAAGTAGACTTCACTTTCAGTGATTTAGGAGATTTTTCATGATAATTTTTAAGACAGGAAATTTTTCCCTCATCAACTAAGAAACTAACCCATGGGAGATAGTACTCTACAACAAAAGAGATTGCAGTTGCCAGATTTAGCAACACCAAGCAGGCAAGAAAGCAATGAGACCATCAAGAAAACAAAACCCAAAACAAAATACCCCCCAAGACAAAAAAAAAAAACAAAAAAAACAAATCAGGTTGACCAGTTACATTTCAATTTCAGATAAACAATACTTTTTTTTAGTATTAGTAAGTCTCAAATACTGCATGGAATATGCTTTTACTAAAATATTGTTCATTTTAAATATGAAACTCAAATTTAATAGGGTGTCCTGTGTTTTATGTGGCAACCCTAATAGAGGTTCAATAGATAATTGTTGGATCCCCTTTTTAAAAAAAAAATCCATTATGAGCTGTCATCCAAGAATTATCAAAATCTGCTTGCAATCTATCTCTATTTTAAAGCTCTATCAGCTTTTGGGATTAATGAGTCCCATAAGGTGACCAGCCATCCACAGCTCTAGAAGAACGTCTGTCTATGCTGCTTTGTCTTACATTTATCTGTAGCTTGATAATGACCAACTAATGACTTGGATAGAAAACTTTTTGAACAAATTAAGGTACAAGTCATGGTAAACAAATCTGATAACATTTTAAAACTTTGGTGGGTGAAGAAAGGATATATGAAATTAAATATCGCATTTGAATAAGTTGGCACACACTTGGTACAGGGTGGTGACCCTGTCTAAAGATTGTCAGATATGAAGTTGATCTTGTCCTCCCTTTGAACTCAGGCTCAACATCTTAATAGTCATGGCTGTCACCAGTCAAGCTTTTATCCTATGTCAGCCCATTTTTTTTGTTAGAGTTGTTCCCTGGGACCTCTTTCACCTTTAATATAATTGCCGAGTAATTCATTCTCTTCATTGACAATTAGCTGGTCAAGATTGGTATGCCCAGTTTTCAAATTCTTTCCAGAATTCAACACTTCAAACAGCCTGGAGAAATCAAAGAAGCTGTAAAGTGGTCAATTGTATGACTATGTTTTTCAATTATTTCCAGCATGGTAAAGATTCTTTCTGTAATGGACTTATGAGTATTAAATCTCTAAGTTTATAAAGTGGTGTTTCTGGTTATCAAAGAACTTTTTTCTGAGACTAAATGTATTCTAGTGTAATTATTTCCCTAGCTTATGCTGTTCTTTTTCCCTCCTTCCTTGCATTTTTAAAAGGCAGAGTCATTTTCTCCTCCTAATTCTCATCTCTTTGATTTCTCATATCTGTTCAAAATGTCAATAAGCTTCTCTGTCCCAAGATTATCAACTTGTAAACATTTAGTATTTTCAGCAATTTTATTCCTTTATTTTTTCAATTTAGTGTGTTTCAGTCACATTATTCATTTTCTGATGATTTACCTCAAACTAAAAAATCCAAAATAGTTTGCTTGTAAATATGTGCATGTTTCTAGAATAATAGATTTCTCGGTGGAAGACAGAAATACAGAAGTAAGTGGCTGGATTTTGTTTAAAGATTGGATGGACATATCTGAAGGACAAGGAGATGTTTTGGAAAGTAGACAAGACTAGAGAATATACATACAAGTACTGTATTCATGTGTGTGTGTCTGTATGTGATTCTGTACTGAAAATAATTTTATGGTGGAAAGAGCCACACAGGTCCAAATCTAGCTTGATGATTTTCTCTCTATGTAATCAAGACTAAGTCACTTCAGCTCTCCTGATCCACAATTTCTGCAGCTTTAGAACAGTGACAACAGTATCTACGATGTAGATTAGGCACAAATGAGATGAGTGTAAACTGTTCATTGTAGCATTTTCCACAAACTTGTCACATAATAAAATGTGGCTACTTAGAAAGCACTCCCACACAACAATACCGTGTTTTTGGTCGGCACCATGCCCACCTCTCAACCTTGTGGAAATGGCAGCAAATATCTCCACCTTAGCAAAGCTGAATTACTTTATGCCTCAGGGCTTATAGTTGGACAAATAGGGCTTAGAACTGGGGAATTGGGATGCTCGTTCTAACATACCACCCCACTTCATAACTCCAATGGTAGGGAGGTTTTCTAAAAAAATCATCTGCTTTCTTTGAATTAATTTTTAACAGTTCTCTGAATTGTGCTTTCATTTGATTATCTGAGACTCAGGGCCATTTTTTTTTGTAAGTCTGTCTTATACTTCTGTTAGCTTTTGAAAACCTTTCCTCTGTAAAATGTATCTTTGGCCTCTCTCTGGGCCCACCGAGAGTGCAAAATAGTCACAAAACATCGCATTTGAAAAATGATGAAAAATCATTCATTCTGTGCTACATGTTGATGAGCATATCTGTGGTTTGGCATAATGAGAACATTTGTTACTGCCTACTGAGAGCAAGAACTGTTATCCTGAACTACCATGACAGGAAACAGTGTAGTCACGTGGGGAGGGAAGTGAAGTTAGAAGAGGGTCAGTGGCAGTGCACTCCACCTGAGTTGCCAAGTGGGTTTCTTGGAGTTTATTTTACTTTACTTTATTATTATTGTTATTATTGGTGCCCTTTAAGAGCCTCCATCAAGACGAAGCCAGGTTTCTCTTATCTGCCACTGTGAGACCTCATATAAACAAGGTTAAGTGCTTCCAGTGGGCAGGTGTGCATTTTCCCAGGGGCTTGTCTGCAATTTTCATCTCTGACCTCTAGTAAATTACGGTAACTCTTCTCAGTTATTGTGAGAGTATTTCACTTTGAATGGATTTAACCTGGTACGTGTGGAACAAATAACTATGTTTTATGGGTGATTTTCTGTCAGGGAATTCACTGACTGAGACAGAACTGATCAATTGCCTAAGAAAGACATGGACATTTCTTTTTTGCCAAATGAGAATCCAAATTTTATTTGGGCAGTAATGTGTCTGGGCCTGGGGGGAAGGGGTGCATTATGTTTCGTTTAAGCTATACATTTACCTCTTACCTTTGCACTAAGATAACCTTTGACATAGTTCTAGCCAATTAGGTATAAATGAAAGTCTGCTGAGGGTGCTTAGAAAGCAGAGCTCCTGTACACTGCCTTTCATTCTTCCTGCAGAGTGGTTCTAGTGTCAGAACTATAGCAGCCAACCTGTAACCATGAGCAAACAAGCATGAAGACAAAAAGCCAAACGGATACCATCGGGATCAAAGCGAGCAATTATCTACTTTTATGTTTGTTGTTTGAGTGAGAGAGAAGTTGGGTTTTCTATTACTTTAAGCCCAAAGCACTCTTAACAGCCCTGTTTGATTATTACCAGTGGGGTACTTTTTGAATCTTCTTTTGACTTTACCCCCTCATATAATGCTAATTTTCTAAGTCTTGCTTTGGATTAATTTTTAAAACTTTGATTCGTCTTTCCCATCGTATATATGTGGCAACACAATTAAATAAAGAAGCTATTGAATTCAGAAAGCATGAATGTAATTATCATCTGTTTCAGGGGTGTGATCATCACTGAGTATTTACATTTTGAAGCCTCAGTTTTCTCATCTATAAAATGAGGACGATGATGATAACCACATCAACAATAATGATAATAGTAATTATAGCTACATGTAGTGCTTGTTTGTGGAATTCCAGGCACTGAGATAAAGAACTTCATTTGCGTTATCTAAGTCTTCTCAACATAGCTACAATGCTGATAGTTTAAAAATTTCTAGTATGTATATGAGAAAACTGAAATTTGTAAAATTTAAGTGACTTTCCTAAAGTTATATGACTTCGAGCTTACCTCTTTTACATTATTTCCTCAATGTCAGAGTTAGCCAGCCTCCTAAAGGGCCCCTGCTGTTCCTGGCCTCCTGACACCCTTGTAAAGACCTCCCACAATGTTCCAGCTTTAGTCCATGACCAAGACCCCACTGCAGAAGGGCTGTTGTCAATTCTATGATCGAGTTATAAAAACTGGCTTTGATTTTGAGCTTTCTCTCCCTGTCATCATTTGCTGGGGCGGGTTGGCAGGGGAAGCTGACTGCCATGTTGTGAGCATTCACAGAGGTGTACAGAGCAAGTCCACACAGCAGGTCCACGCAGGCACCTAGGCCTGCCAACAGCTGTGACCGCCTGCACCTGGAAAGCAGGTTCTCCAGCTCCAGGCAGGCCTCAGACACCTGCAGTCCTGGTCACCAGCAACTTCATGAGTCAGAATCAGCTAAACTACTTTTGAATTCCTAACCCACAAATATGGTGAAATAATGTGTTTGTTGTTTTAAGATGCAAAGTTTTAGAGGTAATCTTCTATGGAGTAATAGACAACCTATATTATCACCTTCTCAGGAAATCTTTCCCTGACTACCCTACTTAAAATTGTCCCTCCTTTCCCACTCTTATCATGGAATTCCTTAGCTCTTATCACCACCTGGTGAGGGCTTTGAGGATAGTGGTTTCTTGTCTGTATCCTCAGCACTCAAAGTAGTTCATGGCATGTGGTTGGAGTAATCAGTATTTGTGGAATGAATGAATGACTGTCCTGATCTATAATCTGTATTCTTAACAGTTTTGCTCTTACCCTGTTGGGAACTGTCCTGCCTGGTTTCAGGAGCTGTAACCCCTCCAACAGGCAAAAAGGTCCCATGGTTAGGAGACCTTGGGACCATAAGCCACTAAGGAGAAAAAACTTATCCTCCCAGCAGAGGCACAGCCTCTGCCCCCTTTACTTCACCCTGCTTGGCCCCTGGAGGATGGCTGGATAGTCAATGATGGGTAAGATTCCTCAAGGGAGGAACAACCTAAGACAGGCACAGTTGAGAAGGGGCCATTAGGAAAGGACTTAGAGGATTGTGGAGGAGGGACAAAAGACCCTCACCCCTCAGCTTTATCATAGCCTGAGTCCTCATTCTATCTGTAAAAAGTCTCCTAATCTCTTGGCTTCCTTACTTTCCCTGCCTGATTCAAGCCTGAAACAATGCCGAAGTAGGGTGCAGCTTTGTGCTGGAACTGGTGGTTCCTGGCAGGGGGGTGGGGGCGGGGGCGATCAGGCCTAAGAAAGAATGCAAAAGTCCTGTGAAACCTGCTTTGCTAAGAATGTCCTCAATTTAAATGTTAAGGGTCCAAGCATAAAATGAGTTTGTTTCCCAAGGTTTTACAGCTGATCGGCATCACCCTGTCTACCAGACCCTGACTTGAAAGAACCCCTGTGATCCCAGAAACCATACCTCCTTTCTTTGATATGCATCCCTATGCAAGCTAAACTCAATAAAAGCCCATTGAGAGAGAGGCTGAAGACCTTTCTCTTCTGAGAGACTGGTCAGTCTTTCCTCCCCAAGCAGATCATGTCTTGGTAGACTTATTCTCATCTGTAGTGGCTGGGAGGGCTCTGCAGGACACCCCCACAGTCCTGCTCTATAATCTGTATTCTTAACAGTCTTGCTTTTACCCTTACCTGTCTCACATTAAAAATAATATATGATAATTTCTACTGAAATGTCTGGCTTTTGCTTTTGAATCTGAATGACCCTTTATTTAGGAGGATGCCAATTTTAAGCAATATTTCTCTCAATACTTACCCCTACTATATATGACTTCTCAGTCTAGAAATCAATTAAATGAAAGAACTTCTTGGTATGATGTCTATCATAACAAGAGATCTGAATTCTAATGCCAATTCTACCTCTAATTTATTTGTGACTTTGAAGAACAAAATGTTTTCCATCTTTTTTCTAATCTCTTATTCAAACATGTCTAGTTATTCAACTTTGAGTTATCCTATAGAAAAAAGAAACTCTTTTAATAGTTTCCTTAATAATTGTGCTTACTTCTTCTTCATTTATATTCTAAGTTTTGCTTATGATGATGATCTTAGAGAAAAATATAGGCCAGAAGGGGCATAATTGCTTGGTCTTGTCCTCAGAGCCAAAAGTTAAAGGACCGTAGACTAAATATTTGAAAAATTACAAAGCTAGATTTCACAGCCTCACATTGACACCACAGTAGAATTTGTTGAAGCATCTACTGAAGGTTTTGGTCTAGAAAAACTGCCAATATAATGAGGTTTATATTCAAGGCATTATCTGAGCCAACAAACCCTTTTCTGTGGCAGGTGGTGGAACTGAGTGTGATATAACAGCAGGGTTCAATCCAAGCTAAAAGTTTTGGAAACAGTTGTTTAAAACATACTTCTTGGCTGTTCAATACCAGCTATTTGTCCTCAGTTCTTTGTTCTAAGAAGCTTTCATAATATTTAGGCTATTCCCTGCTTTTGTTACTATTCAGCTCTTCTGTTCTAAGTAGCTTACACCCTTCAAGACTTGGAAAGTAACTTTTGTCAAGATTTCATGCTAATGGCTATCTGGTAGCTTTTGGTCTTTGTCTCATAGTCTTTTTCCCTGTCTCACTTTCCATTTTTTATTCTATATCTTAGGATATAGAATTCAAGCTGCTTCAGAAAATTTATAATATATTTTCAGAAAATTTATTGGATGACATAAGTGAAAAGTATGGAGACAGAGCTTCAGATGTAGTTTAATCCAGAATTTTATGATATCACTAAATGCCCAGGTACTTTTCTCTGGGACTTGCTTGAACCCGCCCTCTTCTGCATTTCAACTTCATCCTAATATTGGTTTCCTTAGGGATGCAAAAATTGCTACTGTTGCTTAAGTTCCCACTCCAGCAAACCATATATCCAGAGGGACAATATGCACCCACTTTCCTGGATTTCAAGCAAAAACATGAGGATCTGGGATAGTTTAAGTCACATTCTGGAAAGAGGCCACTTACTGGTTGACCTCTAATATCTAGTCTCCCCTTCTTTCCTAGTGATAGAATTTTAGTTGGGCACATATATGCCTGACCAAAGATAGTATTTTCCACCTTCTTTGCTGTTAGTGTGGCCATGTAACTGAGTTCTAGCCAATGAAATGTGAATGAAGTTATTCTGGGCAATTTTGGTGTTTTGCCCCTAAAGTAAAGAAGAAGAAACATAGGAGCTTTCCTAATTGTAAGCAGTGTTGGGACCATGCAGACAAGAGCAGAATTCTAGGAATGTAAGAGCAACAAGACAGAAGAAGCTTGGGCCCTCGATGTCCCCAAAGAGCAGAGTCATCATACCAGCTTAAGTTTTATGTGATAGAAAAATAAACTTTGATTTTGCTTAAGTCACTATTAAGTTTGCATCTCTTTTCCATTTACAGCCATCTCCTTTTAAAAACACCTACGGACTCCTGAGCCAATTACTAACCAAGAGGATGAGATGTGTAGATTGATTCAGCTGAGGTCACATGCTCTCCTATTGAAATTTGGGATGGAGTCAGCTTCCCAGAACCATGTGGATTTCCAAATGCACATGGAAGGCTGTTGACAAAGGAGAGGGAGGGAGCATGGGCAACTGCCACCAGTTGTCTACTAAACTTTCATTTTCTTTTTCTATTATTCTGGTTTAACTCCCATGACCAACAATGCCTGCAACTCAGGTCCTGTTGTTGGCTTTAAGTAGCCCAAACAGATAAACAGACAATAAAAGCCAGGAGGTTGTCACAACATTTTAGAAAATGGTCACTCTCAAATGATGATTTGGTGACTGCTGTGAAGAGAGAGCTGCTCATTTGGAAAGATGACAGAAAGAATAAGATGCGTACCTTATTTTGATTTTAGTATTTTTTTGTGAGTAGAGGCTATGTCTTCATCATAAATGATATGCTCAATATGTGTTTGTCACTTGAATGTGTTTAATCACTGCAGCATTGAGAATTAAATAGGCTCTGCAAAGTGAATCCTAAATGTGCCATTAACCAAGAAAAATGGAAGCAAGGAATAGATTGTAAAAATATGGAAATAACTGTTACTAAAAGAGAATAAATTTCCCCACTGGCACAAAAGTATAGGTTTTAGGACATATGAGTACCAGGACATAGTTATATTTAACATTTTTATGGAGAGAAACAAGAAGTAGGGTTAGAAAAATCTTAGAGTTGACATTCCCCAAGTTCATCTGCTTCCATTTAATTTCATGGTTTGCTTGCTCATCTGGAATTCAAGAATAGGGTATTTGGCATGCTGAGAATTTGTTTTAAATACATATTCCAGGGCAGGAGGTCATGGGGGATGACCTGGAAGGGCATGGGGGATGGCAGGTCATTTTCCTGCTTTTCCACACATATCCTACTGAGACCCATTTCATGGATTGACATCAATTGTTACCAAGTAGCATTGCTTATCTTCATACCCTTCTTCATGTAGGAAATAAGGCTTTTTGGATTTCAAAGAGCATTGTCCTCAGATTTCTTCACTGGAGTTAAAAAAATATCTCTAATAAAGTTTAAGATGTATATTAAAAACACAGGAAGCCAGTGGAAGAAGACCCCAAAAGTGCTCTATCAAGAGGATAAAGCAAAGGCACCATACAGATCAGCCCTCAGCAGATAATGAGGAAGTTTCTGTGAAGGTGCCAGTTCTTATATTTGCATAAGAGCTCCAGCTATGTGCATTGTTTCAACTAAATATTTTATAATATGTCAACCTTAGGCTATACCACATATCAGTGAAAGCACAGAGCTCTTGCTCACCGTCTCTCTTTCCATTGTTGTGTGAACAATGTGCTTCAAACACTTGTCTAAACAAGGTTTATTGCTGCTCCAGGCAGCAGGAATGACTACTGGGATACCATGCCAGAAAAGGTGGAAAAGAGTTTAGCAGCTGAATAGTTCCACTGCATGTAAATTCTGGGCCAGGATTAAACATTTACTGGGCGCCCTTGACTTTGGATGCTGAGGAAATATTAGCCTGAATTATTAATATATGGGTATCAGTACCACATGCCTTCAATGGCTTGCTGGCATCATATAATGACGTGATAGCTTTGCTTGGACTGAACTGACAACCACCTGCTTGTAGTCCTCAGCTCTGGCAGTTTTTAGAGACTATAGGGAACAACTTCCAGTCTTGGCTAGGTGATTTTCTGAGAGCAAAGTTCATTCTAAGTGTTCCCAGAAAATCAAATAGAGCTTTTACTTGGTGCAGTGAGTCTGTGCCAAACATATAACAAGACCACTTAAGCAAGTAACTCCTGTTCTGAGCTTACATGAGAGTTGTGATGGGAGCTTTGGCTCTGGACCATGTGGAGAGTGCTCGATCCCCTCCACAGTGTTTGAGAAGCCATGCCTGGCATGAGCTGGGGAACCAGGGTTGGTCATTAACGGACAGCCAAACATTTTGGAGGAAGTAGGGTAAATTGAAGGGGAGTTTCACCACAGACTTTATCAGGCTAGGAAGCTCAAGACATTTTAAAAGAGTATAGGCACATGCTACAACCATGATTTATAATGGAACTAAAATTAACATTTGAGTGGTCTTTAAGTTTGGGCAAAGAAAGCTCTTGACTTTTATGCAGGTAATCAGCACATGGAATAAGTCCCTGCCTACTGAGTAATACCTGGTTCCAAATGAATTAATACTGCAGGAAAACAATTATTTGATAATGGAGAGAGACTCCGCCTTGTCTACCTGAAGGCCAGAATAGGAGGCGTGGCAGGGGGAAGGCAGCTACAGTTAACTCTCTGCCAGAGTCATCAGGGTCATGGACCTTAAAGACTGGGGTTTCTAAAATCTTTTAATCTTCAGAATATCCTGGAGAGATTTAAGCATATTGATTCCTACCTTCCCTGCCCCAACTTACTGAAAGGAAGACTTGGGTGTGAGACCTTAAAACAAAGTCTTTGAAAAAAATTTCTGTAGGGGCTCTGAAGGCTGGACAGTCCAGCAAACATGCCTTGAGCCGTGCTGCATAGTGGTGAACTTTGCAGACTCTGAATCAAACTGTATAGGGTTAATCTCTGCTTTGTTGCTTCTCAGCTGTGTAAGCCTAGACTGGTACCTTAAATTCTCTGTACTTCTGTTTGTTTCCTGTTAGATGAGGGTAGTAATAATAACTCCTCATTGCGCTATGAGTGCAGTATAATACCTGGAATGGTATCAATATTCTACATAAGTTAACTATTATTATTAGCTCTTAGGGCAATGTTAGCTTTCAGGAGCCAAATCTATGCACATTTTCTACATCCATCAAGACCTAAAACAATAATACCAATGATAATAACTGGTAGCTTTTGGTCTTTGTCTCATAGTCTTTTTCCCTGTCTCACTTTCCATTTTTTATTCTATATCTTAGGATATAGAATTCAAGCTGCTTCAGAAAATTTATAATATATTTTCAGAAAATTTATTGGATGACATAAGTGAAAAGTATGGAGACAGAGCTTCAGATGTAGTTTAATCCAGAATTTTATGATATCACTAAATACCCAGGTACTTTTCTCTGGGACTTGCTTGAACCCGCCCCCTTCTGCATTTCAGCTTCATCCTAATATTGGTTTCCTTAGGGATGCAAAAATTGCTACTGTTGCTTAAGTTCCCACTCCAGCAAACCATATATCCAGAGGGACAATATGCACCCATTTTCCTGGATTTCAAGCAAAAAATAGGAAAAGAGTTATTTAGTATTTACTAGGTACCAGACAATACAAAGTCCTTTTTGATAAATATCTCATCTCAGCATCACAACTACTTTCTAAAATAGGCAGCATTAAAATGAAACTAGATCACCAACTTATACCATACACCAGAAAAACTTAAAAATGGATAAAAGACTTAAATATAAGCTGTGATACCATAAAAATCCTATGGAAAACATAGGCAGTAAAATTTCAGATTTCAGATATCTCATGAAGCAATATTTTGGCAGGTATATCTCCTAGGGCAAGGGAAATAAAGGAAAAATAAACAAATGGGACTACATCAAGTTAAAAAGCTTTTGCACAGCTAAAGAAATCATCATCAAAATGAAAAGGGTACTGACTGTATAGGAGAACATATTTGCCAATGATACATCAGACACAGGTTTGATCTCCAGAGTATATAAAGAACTCATATGACTCAACACCAGGAAGACAAACAATCCAATTAAAAATGGGTGAAGGGAGATCCAAGATGGCAGAGGAATATGTGGATGCTACACTAACTTCCTCCCAGGACCAATCTGGAATTACAACTACAGTGTAGAGAAATCATCCTGAATAACGAACTGAACACTAGCCAGAGAGAAGAATGATAACCAAGGCCAAACAGAACAAACCACTTCACCACAACGAGACTGGTAGGGAGTGTGGAGGGGGTGCAAGAGGGCTGGCTGGGTTCCCAAGGGTGGCAGCTGCAGTTCTGGAGGGATATTTCAGTGGACAGGGGGTACCCTCTGGGAAGTGTGGGGTCTAAACCCCAAGCTGGACTCCCTATCCTACAGCACCAGAGCCAGAAAGGAATCCAGATAACAGCCAGCTGTGAAAAGCAGCAAGGCTTCTTCTGTCTTCCAGGGAGAAGTGGCTGGAGACTCAGAGAGCCTGTTAAATGGTCAGTGCACAAAATTTTGTTTGCAGCCACCTACCCTGGGCTCCAGAAAAGGGTGGGGAGAGTAGACTAGAAATGATTAAGGAGAGTCTGGGTTTGGTGGTTGTGGGGAGAGAACTGAAGGAAGAGCCACCAGATTCCTGTGCTGAGTCATTCCCCATGCTGTAGAAGCCCTTTCTTAGCCAGAGCACTCCTTTCCAAATGGCATCAGCATTAGGGGGAAGCAATAGCCCTTCCCACAGTGATTACTCTGCCCCACTCTGTGGAATTTAAGCAGGGCTGCTGATTACAGCTTGAGGTTATATCACTAAATAACAACTAAGACAGATCTCTGGGAGCTCTGTGAAAGTTTAGCTGACCTTCCCAAGGGCCTGGTGCTGATAATAGCCAACCGTGGTGCACAGACTGGTTCTTCTTGCAAACAGGCCCACAAGAGGAGCCACATGCTGTGGATTGCTGATAGTTACAAACAATTGATCAGGGCCAGTCACAAGCAGCGTTGGACAAAGGTCTGCACCAGAGTGCAGGCCTACCTACTACACAGAAACAAATGCAGAGCAGTAGCCAAAATGGGTAGACAAAGAAACAGACCCCCAAATGAAAGAACATGAGTATTCTCCAGAAGAAGAGCTAGATGAATGGAGGCAAGCAATGTAATAAATAGATAGCTTAGAGTAATGATTATAAGGATATTCAACAGCATGAAAAAAGACATAGAAACCATAAAAAAGCACAAGCCAAGAAAAAATAATGTGATATCTGAAATAAATAATACACCAGAAAGAATAAACAGTAGGTTAGAAGAAGTAGAGGATCAAATCAGTGATTTGGAACAAGGAAGAAAAAAACACCCAGACAGAGCAGGAAAAAGAAAAAAAAAATTTTAAATGAGGAGAGCTTAAGAAACATTTTGGACAACATAAAGTGTAACAACATCCACATCATGGGAATACCGGAAGGAAAAGAGAGTGAACAAGGGATCGAGAATGTATTTTAAAAAATAATGTCCAAAAACTTCCCCAATCTGGAGATAGAAATAAGACACAGAAATCCAGGATGCTCAGAAAGTCCCAAAAAAGTTGGACCCAAAGAGCTCTAAACCAAGGCACATCATAATTAAAATGACAAGGCTTAAAGAAAGAATCCTTAAAGCCACAAGAGAAAAGTAGGTAGTTACATACAAAGGAGCACCAATTAGACTGTCATCTGATTTCTTAACAGAAACATTTCAGGCAAGAAGGGAGTGGTGTGAACTTATTCTTCTTTTCAATGTGATGAAAAGAAGTACCTACAACTAAGGCTACTTTACTCAGCAGGGCTATCACTAAAAATTGGAGGAGAAATAAGGAGCTTCCCAGATAAGAAAAAGCTAATGGAGTTGTTAACACCAAACTAGTACTGAAAAAATATTAAAGGACTTGCCTAAAGAAGAAGAAGAAGAGGAAAAGGAAGAGGAAGAGAAAGAATAAGAACAAGAATAAGAGTAAGGAGAATAAGAAGAAGAAAAAAGAGAAGAAAAAGAAGAAAAGAAGAAGAACAAAAAAAGAAGAACAACAACAACAGAGGAAAATAGTCAAACATTAAAATGTCACTAAATATGTATCTAAACATAATCACCTTAAATGTAAATGGCTTAAATGCTCCAACCAAAATACATAGGGCAGCTGAATGGATAAGAAAACGAGGCCCGTATATATGATGCCTCCAATAGACACACCTCAGACTAAAAGATACACAAGAATATAAGTAAAGGGAAGGAAAAAGATATTTCATGCAAATGGAAAGGAAAAAAAAGCTGAGATAGTATTACTTATATCCAACAAAATAAACTTTAAAACCAAGGTTATAGTAAGAGACAAAGAAGGACGCTACACAAATATAAAGAGAATAATGCAACAAGAGGATATAACCATAGCAAACATTTACACGCCCAACACAGGAGCGCCTAAATATGTGAAGCAAATCTTGGTGGACATAAAGGGAGAGATCAACAGAAATACAGTCATTGTTGGGGATTTTAACACTCCATTGACTTCAATGAATTGGTCTTCCAGACAGAAAATCAACATGGAGACAGAGCCCTTAAATGACACGCTAGATCAAATGGACTTAATTGATATCTTCAAGCACTTCACCCCACGGAAGCAGAATTAACATACTTCTCAAGTACACATGGAATGTTTTCTAGGATAAACCAATGTTAGGACACAAAAGAAATCTCAATAAATTTAAGAAGATTGAAATCATATCAACCATTTTCTCCGAGCAAAACCTATGAAACTAGAAGTCAATCACAAGAAGAACACTGAAAAACACTCAGAGACATGGAAGCTAAGTAATGTATTATTAAACAATCAATGGGTCAACAATGAGATCAAGGAAGAAATCAAAAGATACCTTGAAACAAATGAAAATGAGGTCACAAAAGTCCAAAATTTGTGGGACACAGGAAAAGCAATGCTAAGAGGGATATTCATAGCACTCCAGGCCTATTCAGAAAACAAGAAAGCTCAAATAAACAAACTAACTTTACACTTAGAAGAACTTGATAAAGAATAACAAAGAAACCCAAAGTAAGTAGAAGAAAGGATATAATAAAATCATAGCAGGAAAAAACAATATAGTCTAAAAAATGATACAAAAGATCAATCAATTCAAGACTTGGTTCTTGAAATGATAAACAAGATTGACAAACCTTAAACCACACTCATCAACAAAAAAGGAAGAGGACACAAATAAATAAAATCAGAAATAAAAGAGGAGACATAACAACTTACACCAAAGAAATACAACAGATTGAAAGAAAATGGTATGAATAACTATATGCCAACAAACTGGACAACCTGGATGAAATGGATAAATTCCTAGAAACATACAATTTTCCAAAACTAAATGAAGAATAATTAGAGAATCTGAATAGACAGACTACATCTAGTGAAATTGAAGCAGTAATAAAAAAACTCTCAACACACAAAAACCCTGGACTGGATATCTTCACAGGTGAGTTTACCAAATATTCCTAGAAGAACTAACACCTCTCCTTCTCAAATTATTTCATAAAATTCAGGAGGATGGAAGGCTCCCAAACTCATTTTACAAGGCCATCAGTATCCTAATTCCAAAACCAGATAAAGACACTACAAAAAAAGAAAATTATAGGCCAATATCCCTGATGAACATAGATGCTAAAATCCTCAACAAAATATTAGCAAACCGAATACAGCAATACATAAAAAAGATCATACAGAATGATCAAGTAGTTTTATTCTGGGAATGCAAGGTTGATACAACATTCACAAATCAATAAATGTTATATTCACCACATAAACAAACTGAAGGATAAAAACCATATGATCATTATAATAGATGCAGAAAAAGCATTTGATAAAATCCAGCACCCACTTATGATAAAAACTCTCAGCAAAATGGGAACAGAGGGAATATATCTAAACATCAAAAAGGCTATATATGACAAACCCACTGTTAGTATCACACTCAATGGGAAAGAATTACAAACATTCCCCTAAGAGCAGGAACAAGACAGGGATGTCTGCTTTCACTTCTCTTATTCAACAATAGTACTGGAAGTCCTATTCAGACAAGAAGAAGAAATAAAAGGGATCCAAAATGGAAAGGAAAAAGTAAAACTGTCATTATATGCATATGATATGGCACTGTACATAGAGAACATGAAAGATTCCACCAAGAAACTACTAGAACTGATAAATGAATTAAGCAAAGTAGCAGGATACAAAATTAATATCCAGAAATTGGTTGCATTTTTATATGCTAATAATGACCTAACAGAAAGGGGAATGAAGAAAATAATCCCAGTCACAATTGCTACAAAAATAATAAAATACCTAGGAATAAACCTAATCAAGGATGTAAAAGACCTGTACTCAAAAAATTGTAAGACACTGTAGAAAGAAATTGAAGAAGATATAAATAAGTGGAAGCACATACCATGTTCAAGGATAGGAAGAATTAACATCATTAAAATGTCCATGTTACCCAAAGCAATCTATAGATTCAATGCAATTCCTATCATGGTTTCAATGATGTATTTCACAGAACTAGAACAAATATTTCAAAAATTTATATGGAGCCACAAAATGTCCTGCATAGCAATGGCAATCCTGATAAAGAAGAACAAAGTTGGAGGAATCACACTACCCAATATCAAACTATACTATAAGGCCATAGCAATCAAAACAGTATGGTACTCCATAAAAACAGACACACAGATCAATGGAGCAGAATAGAAAGCCCAGAAATACACTCACAATTTTATAGTCAATTAATATTTGACAGAGGAAGCAAGCACATACAATGGACTAAAGATAGTTTATTCAATAAACAGTGTTGGGAAAATTGGATAGATAGATGCAGAAAAAATGAAACTAGACCACTTTCTTATGCCACACACAAGAATAAATTCAAAATGGATCAGAAACCTAAAAGTTAGACCCAAAACCATAACAATCATAGAAGAAAACATAGGCAGCAAAATCCTGGACATTGCTGATAGCAATATTTTTTTGGATACATCTCCTCAGGCAAGGGAAACAAAAGAAAAATTAATTAAATGGGATTACATCAAACGAGAAAGTTTTGGCACAGCAAAAGAAATCATCAAGAAAATTTAAAAAACCCCCATAGAATGGGAGAACGTATTTGCTGATACATCTGATAAAAGATTAATATCCAAAATTTATAAAGAACTTATAAAACTCAACACCAAAAAAACAAACAACCTAATGAAAAAATGGGCAAAGGAGCTGAATAGACACTTCTCCAAAGAGGACATACAGATGGCCAATAGACATATGAAATGATTCTCAACATCATTAATTGTCAGAAAAATGGAAGTTAAAACCACAATGAGATATCATCTCACACTTGTCAGAATGACTACCATCTCGATAAATCAACAAACAACAAGTGCTGGTGAGGATGTGGAGAAAGGGGAACTCTTCTGAACTATTTGTGGGAATGTGGATTGGTGAAGCCACTGTGGATCTGCTTTTCCACCCAGCTATTCCACTTCTGGAAATATATCTGAAGGAACCCAAAGCACTAATTTGAAAGTACATAAGTACCCTTGTGTTCATTGCAGTGTTATTTACAATTGTCCACAAACGGTAGCAGCCCAAGTGTCCATAACTAGATGAGTGGATAAAACTACTATGGGACATTTACACAGTGAAATACTCTTTGGCCATAAAAAAGAAAGAAATTTTACCTTTGTAACAGTAAGGATGGATCTGGAGAACATTATGCTAAGTGAAATAAGCCAGTCAGAGAAAAACAAATGCCATATGATTTCATTCATATGTGGAATCTAATGAACAAACTGAACTAACAAGGAAAATGAGGACAGACTCATAGATAGCAGCATGACGGCTGGAGGGGTGGAGATTAAGGGATGGAAGGATTGAGCAAAAAGGAAAAAAGACTCATGGACACGGACAACAGTGTAGTGATAGCAGGAGGGAGGAGATTGTAAAGGGACTGGATGGTAATGGAACAAATACAATAAACATTAAATTAAAATATATAAAAAATTAAAAAATGGGCAAAGGATCTGAATAGACACTTCTCCAAGGAGGGCATACAGATGGCCCATAGACATATGACAAAAATGCTCAACATCACTACCTATCAGAGAGATGCAAATTAAAACCACAATGAGATATCACTTCACACCTGCCAAAATGGCTGTGGCAGGAGTGAAGTGCTAATCAACAAACAACAAGCACTGACGAGGATGTGGAGAAAAGGGAACCCTAGTGCACCGTTGATGGGAATGCAGACTGGTTCAGCCACTGTGGAAAACGGTATGGAATTTCCTCAAAAAATTAAAAATGGAACTGCCTTTTGACACAATGATTCCACTGCTGGGAATATACCCCATGAATCCTGAAATACCAATTCGAAAGAACTTATGCATCTCAGTGTTCATAGCAGCATTCTTTGCAATAGCCAAGAGCTGGAAACAGCCTAAGTACCCATCAGTAGATGAATAGATAAAGAAGATGTGGTACATTTACACAGCAGAAAATGGAATACTACACAACAGAAAAAAGAAAGAATTCCTACTTTAGTGACAGCACGATGGAACTGGAAACTATTATGTTAAGTGAAATAAGCCTATTGGTGAAAGGCAAATATCGTACATTCCCACTTACAAGAGGAATCTAATGAACAAAATAAACTAATGAGCAAAATAAAACCAGAGGCATAGAATCATGGAATAGATTGACAGTGGTAAGAGGGGAAGAAGTAGGTGGCCACTGTTTGAAAGAAGGTGAAGAGATTAGTCAAAGAGCATATATATGAAGGCCCCATGGGCATAGACAATGATGTGGGGATTGGTATGGAGGTAGGGGGCAGGCTGGTAAGAGGGGACTGGAGGAGGGGAAGGAGGATTGGGACAACTGTAACAGCATAAACAATAATAAAAAAATTAAAAAGTAAAGTAGGCTGCATTATTATCTCTATTGTTTTAAAGAGGTGTATCAATCGGAAAAGAGAAGCCACATGCCCTGAGTCCCAGTCCTTATAGCTAGTGTGTGCCAGGGCTAGGATTTGAACCCTGGACCATCCAATTCAAGCCCTCCTGCCAAAAAGTGCTGCCTTCCACCACTGCTGCACCTGTCCTGAACCTCTCCTCTAGAAAAATAATTTCCACACCTTTAAAAACCATGTTCCCTGAACACTTTTAACTGGTGTGTCTATATCAGCTATAAAATTGTTTAGTAAAGCCTTATGTTTTTTGTGGTATTTAATGCTTTTTCAAATATCAATCTTCTTCTCCACTGAGAATTACTGGCCTTGAATATGGTTTGTCTGCTTCACACAATCATGCCCTTGGTAAACTGACTACTCTTATTGTTTCATCTATACCAACACTGCAAGCCCCTTAAGGACAATGAGTTTTTATGGTTCTGTGTTTGCCTTTTTTTAGGGCCTACCCTTAAAAAAGGAAACTCTGTCATATATGAGATATGAATCTGGAGGACATTATGCTAAATGAAATGTCAATCACAAATGGACAAATATTTCATGATTCCACTTATATGAGGTATCTAAAATCATCAAATTCATAGAAACTCAGAATAGAATGATGGTTGCCAGGGGCTTGGGGGAAAGGGAAATGGGAAGTTTCTTTTTGACATGTACAAAATTTCAGTTATTTAAGATGAATAAGTTCTAGAGATTTGCCATGCATTGTGCCTACAGTAAACAATACTATATCGTGTACTTAAAAATATGTTTAGAGCATAGATCTTATGATAAGTATCTTACCACAATTTTTTAAAAAGAGGGATACTCTTGGAGCTTCCGGCCAAGATGGAGGCGTAGGTGGATGCACTGTGCTTCCTCACACGACCAAGAGGAATAACAACAATTTAAAAAGCAAAATAAACAACCAGAATGGACAGAGAATTGAACTGAGTGGAAGTCCAACAGCCAAGAAGTTAGAGAGGACATATTTGTCCAGAACAATAAGCAGGGCGGAGTAGGGTGGAGAGCACGCACCATGAGACAGCGGTTTGCCTGGAGAGTCTCACAGCGGGTGCACCTGACCAAAAGCAGCTCCAAAAGCGGCTGGTGCACCCAGAGAAGCCAGCAGGAAACAGCGGGGCCAAGACTGGTGGACTGGGCAGTCCCTCACTTGCACGTGCAGATAAACCAGGAATAGTAGCTGGGGAGCAGAGCAGAGAACACCTGTGGGGATTGAGGCGGCAGCAGAAGCAACTCCCAGCCACACAGGAGAGCGCATTGGGAGATAGGTGCCTGGGAGCCAGGCACCATTATTCCCTCCCAGGCCATGCCCTCTCAGACAGTGTCAAAACAAAGCATTGGAGGAGGTTGCTCCGCCCTGGTGAACACCTATGACTCTGCCCCTTAAAGTAACAGGCCCTCAGAGAAAAAAAAATGGCCCAAATGAAAGAACAGAACAGAGCTCCAGAAAATTTACAACTAAGGGACAAGGAGATAGCCAATCTATCAGAGGCACAGTTCAAAACACTGGTAATCAGGATGCTCACAAAATTGGAAGAAAGTTGGTTGCAAATAAATGAGCAAATGAAGGATACACTAAAGAAAATGAGGGGAAATGTGCAGGGAACCAATAGGGAAGAGAAGAAAACTGGGACTCAAATCAACGGTGTGGACTAGAAGGAAGAAACAAGAATTCAAAAAAATGAGGAGAGGCTTAGGAACCTCTGTGACATCTGTAAACATCCCAACATCTGGGTTATAGGGATGCCAGAAGGAGAAGAGGAAGATCAAGGAATTGAACATTTATTTGAACAAATAATGAGAGAGAACTTCTCCAATTTGACAAAAGAAATAGACTTCCAGGAAGTCCCGGAAGCTCAGAGAGTCACAAAGAAGTTGGACCCAAGGAGATACACACCAAGACACATGATAATTACATTACCCAAGATTAAAAATAAGGAGAGAATCTTAGAAGCAGCAAGAGAAAAGGAGACAGTTACCTACAAAGGAATTCCCATAAGACTGACAGCTGACTTCTCAAAAGAGACCTTGCAGGCAAGAAGGGGCTGAAAAGAAGTATACCAAGTAATGAAAGGCAAGGACCTATATTCAAGAATACTCTATCAGGCAAAACTTTCATTTAGAATGGAAGGACAGATAAAGTGCTTCTCTGATAAGGTCAAGTTCAAGGAGTTCATCATCACCCAGCCTTTATTATATGAAATGTTAAAGGGATTTATATAAGGCATGGAGGGGTATCAACAGAGGAGTGGGAGGGGGAGATAGGAAGAAAAAGTACAGAGAATAAGTAGCATAAATGGTAGGTAGAAAATAGACAGGAGGTGGTTAAGAATAGTTTAGGAAATGTAGAAGCGAAAGAACTTATGTGTATGACCCATGGACAAAAACTAAAGGGCGGGGAATGGGGCAGTGGGGTGGAGGGGAATAAAGGTAGGAAAACGGGACAACTATAATAGCATAATCAATAAAATGTATTTTTTAAAAAAGAGAGATACTCTAATAAATTTAAGGTAAAACTGCCTTGTCAAACTGGCTTGATCTGCCTCACTTCACTTGGTCTTTCCTGAAGATGACACTTCATTGTTCTCTAACATCAACAGTGTTTTTCACCTGTAGACATTTCATAATCTCTTTTGTGTCCAGTGTTATAGTGCTCTATATTATCCTTCTTAGCATTCATCACAATTTGTCAAAACATATTTACTGGTGTGTCTCCTTGACTAATGTCTGTCTCCACTCCCAGACTATCAAGTCCATGTCTACTTTACACATTACGTATCCCCGTTACCTATTAGAGTGCCTGGAACTCAATGAGTATTTGCTGAGTAAATGGATAGCTTTATCATTATTATATTGTGGAGAATAAACATGGAGAAAAATACAACTCAAAGGGACTCAATCATGAAAAGGGAATTATTGACTCACGTAATTGAAAATTCAGGTATAGATTCAGGAATGGATGCAGGAATGACTGCATCCAAGTACCCAGTAAAGATCAAGTCTCTTGTCTCCATCTCTCAGCTCTTCTCTCTTCCTGTGTAGGCTAATCTATTACCTTACGGTGAATAAACTACCACTGGCTGGCTGCAAGATGACATCCTCACAATTTAGTCAACTCAGACTAAAAAAAGCTTCTTTTTATTGATTCTTTCATCAGAAGTCCCAGACTTGAATATCATTGGTCCAACTTGAATAGCACACACATTTCCTGAGCCAATCATTTTTGCCATATGGAAGGATTAGTCCAGGCTTTGGTCATTTTCATCCCAGGTCAAGGGAGGGTGTGGTCAGCCATACCAGAACCATGAAGTCTGAGATTGAGGAGGTATTGCTCCTCCCGCCAGAATCCTGAGGCAATGTCTGGAAGAAAGAAGAAAGGGGACTGTATAGACAAAACTAGCAACTATCCAGTATGTTCACTGTGGTGCTAACATACCTCTAAGACTGATGAGTATCCATGAAGCTAAGAGGTAGAAACAGGTTTAGAAAGGAGAGCTAATTGGCCTAAAGGGTTCGGTAGATCAACAGATGAGACCCATAGCGGCATACTCCAAATTAAAGGCAAAATGATGTGTTGATTTAATCTTTCTCCTAGTAAGAACCCCACTGTAGGTGTGAGCTGTGACTTATTATGGAGGAGTACCTGGAATTGGGAGGCCAGTGAGGAGATACAGTATGGTGTAGAGCAGGGCTAACCAGCACCAGCCTTTGCAGAAATGTTCTCTGTTAAGCAGAACTGAAGATTTCTTCCCTGATGTCAGAGCCTCTCTCAAAGTCAACCAGGTGTTCTCAGAGTCTATGTGTCCTCCTAGCTTCTATTTTCACTATGTTTCCCAGGGACCTCAAGAAGGGTCCAAGTGATGGGTGGTGGCCCAGTTCTTTATATTTGGGGCTTTAACTTACTCATAAAATTCTATGGATAATATATTTATCTATAACCTGGAATAGCAAGTACTTGACCTTCATTTGGATCAGTAGTCCTTCATCTTCTGCTACAGAAACTGATGGATGGGGCAAGGAAAGTAGATTCCTGCTCTACCTGCTCTCTGAAAGAGTCAGAAGTTCAGCCAACCAGACACTCTCTTCTGGGACTTTAATCTTGAAGCACTGAAATAGCATAAAGAAAGTATTTGGATGAATTTTCACAGCCATTGATGGCACCGCTGGCAGTGACAAGAGCTGTGTCCCATACAATGTCTAACCAGACTAGTTCTGAAGAGAGAGAGAGTTGCTGTGCTTTCTGCTTCCAGCAAATGAGCCCCAGAGCCCTTGCCTTTCCCAACTCCCATTTCCAGCCATCATTTATAGGAGCCATTAACATCCTTCCAATGAATTCTTCTGGCTAAAGGTGGTCACTGTTCGTTTTTCTTGCTTGCAGCCAGGAGTCCTAACTGATGCCTTTGTTAATTTTTTTTTTCTTTAACTGTGTTTTATAGGTAAGGAATTCTAATTCCAAATTCATCTACCTGGTAGAAAAACTTCCACCTTAGGGTAAAGCCACTGGGCTGGAGTCAGGAAAACTATAGTCCCAGTTGGGTAGCTATTTAGCTGTATGATTTCCAGGGAGTTATTTAATGTCCACCTCAGTTTCTTCACCTATAAAAGGGGAGTAGGAAAATTTTCTGCTCTTAGGGATGTTGTGAGTGCCAGTGAGACAATGTGGCAGAGAACTGAAAAGCAAAAATGCCATATAAATTATATATATGACATAGAATTATGTGGATTATCCATTAGATGAATTTGATTTAATTCTTCAGTGTTCCAACTTTATTTTACCTACACTCATCACATGCTAATTACTGACATTGGAGTCATGCATTCATTCTGTAGACATTTATTAAGTGTCCGCTGTATGCCAGGCACTGGTTTCTAATTAGCATTTTGTAAAGAATTTATCATTTGTTCTGTATCTGTCCTCTTCTTCCAGTTCTAAGGAACACACTATTCAGGTTTTAGCCTCTGGGAGGAAGTTATTGACTAGTTTCCAGGTGTCCTGCCTCCTTTGCCAAGAGGCATTATTTCTCTTCCCGAGGAACCACTGGTAAAACCAGGGCAACCAGGAAGCAGCCTTTCTTTATTACAGTGTTCTTCCATACCCCATAGAAACAAATTTTCAGCTATGTCAGTGGTGTTCTTGGTGCCCCATTCTCCCGCTAGCAGCTTCTGGAGGTGTGAATGCTGGTGGGGGATTAGGTCACAAACAGTAAGACTGTGATGTCAGTGTGGATTGGAAGAGCTAGCAAGCGGGCAGATGGTAATTTCAAACATCAATGCCTGCTAGCACTGCATTTTGGGAAAAAAAGAAAAAGGCAAAATACCATAAGAACTATTTTGAACTAATGAAATGTTTTTTCCAACAAAAAAATCAATAGAAAGTAAGAGGAAAAAGATAAGGTCTTCAGTTCATTAAATAAGCACATGCACGTGTCCTAAAATCAAATTTATCTGACACACATTAAGACCTACATTGTGTGAATGGCAGCAGACTTTCAGAAGATGGTTGCAGTCGACAACAATGGTTGGAAAGCTTGGCAAATGGGGCTTGCCAGGAATGTGCTCAGGATCACTTATTCTTGTAGGAGTCTAAGTAGATAGACCCTTCTTCCCCCAAAGTGGAATCAATTTGCTGGGAGATGGATTTGTCTGCCTTAATAGAGCTACAAAATTACACTATTTCCAAGTGCTAATATCTAGCTAATTCCTCTGATTTGGGGTGAGAGCTGAGGCAAAAAGCCTTTTTTTTTTTAATGTTGATACTTATAATTAAGAGAACACAGAGAAAGGGAAGTCTCCCTGCTGCATAATTATTCATAGTGATTCAACATTCTGGCATGCCATCTCTACCCTGTGCACATAGGAACAAGTATAAAAGCTTATACCGAGAGGGGCCTTTTGCCTTTGTTCCATGGAGCTGATTATTTCATCGGAGCTGGGCAAGCCTGCTGGGACTAACTTCCGTTTACCACTTACAAGCAAGCCTTTGAAAAATGCGATGCACTGAAATGTGGATTCACAAAATGTAAGACCCATATAATGAACCTTAGAGACCATCAAGTTAAGCCTCTTTCTCTTTTCCAGAAACTACAAGCTAGAGGGACCTAACTGAGCCCTAAGATTGTGATAAATGTCACTGGAACCCAAGACTGTCAGAATTTCAAAATCCTTCCTCCTGCCATGTTATCTCTCCATTCTTTTAAAACAAAAAATTGAAATACAGTACAATTGTAATGCTTGATGACAGTGGCTCTTTCAATCTAGAGGTGAGGTCTTTGCATCTCTTTTATTATGGATTACTTTGTTTATTTAAATAGATTGCTTTCTAAAGTAACACAGAGTGGAGGAAGGGAGAAGCAAAGGTCGTTTTCCATAATACATTTCCTGTGAGAGCAAACAGAGAAGAGAAACCTGGAGAATGAGAGAGGCTGAGCTTCCTGAGAGAGGCTCAGTGGATTTGATGACCTTGATGTTCATGCTATGGTTGTTATGGCAACGAGAAAGTGAAATTGTGGTTGCTAAGGGACACTGAACTGAACCAATCTCCATCACTTACTGGTCACTCCACTCTGGAACTCAGAAATCCACCCAAAGCAAGGATAAATCAGTAATACAAGTTTTAAAGACTGAGCTAAAATTCAGCTATATTTAGTAATATTTGTTTTTGAAGAAAGTCATGATTTTATAATCATTGGGACAATTGTTTTAAGGTCTTAAATGACTTAAGTGTGGTAAAATCTTCCAATTGAAAGGAATGTTCATGTCGCTAAGTCTAAAAACCTCCCCAGGCACCATGACATCATTACATCTCTAAACCAATAATTCTTGAAACAGATAATATATTCACAGTGTAGATCTTTGCCTCAAGAAAGGTCAACATAATTAGTGAGGAGAAACCTTAAGCAATACCTGAAAATGACTAACAGCTTATTAAGTAAAATGTTTCCATGCACCTTCTTGGAAGAACCATCAGTGACATCAATGTCCATTTCCCCAAGTAGTGACCTTTACTTTTCCTCTTAAAATTGACAGTGTGCACAGGATGCTTTTTGACCGAATAGTGCTGGGGGAAACATGGACACCAACTGATTACAGTACAATCAAATGCCCCTGTGTTCTGGTCCTCAGGACAGCGACCACAGGCATAAGTCATGTGGTGACATTCTCTCTCCATATGGCACAAGTAGGCACTTAATATATATTTATTAACCATTGAGTGGATCACAGGAAGATGCAGATTACTGTATACACACTTTGGATGGGCAGTATTGAATGGTCCCTGTCCTTTAACTCTTCCTCCTTCACTCTCTCCCTCCTGTCCTTTCTTCTTTACTTCCTTAAACCTTTTCTGAGTATGTCCTTCCTGCCAGAATCCTGGCAGTTGCTCAGAATACAGAAATAAATAAGGTTAAGTCCTTAGCCTTCATGGAGCATATTCACAGTGGCATCATGTACTTGTTAAACAAGTGCTAAGTGCAAATAGATGTGCTAAGTGTGCTAAGATGCAATGGGAATAAAGGAAAGTTGAAGCTGTCGCAGGAAGACATTGTCAGCCTTCAGTGGGGCTTTTCCCTATGGTGTTCTCTCAGGGTGCATGGGAGAACTTACTTGTGTGTGTAGCTTTAGTGACTTATGAAGGGTAGATTCTTCAGAAAACAGATGACAAGACAGAGGTAGAAGGGTAAGAGATTTACTGGGGATATTTCCTGTGAAAGATAAGAGGAAGGGAGATAGAACAGGCAGGGAAAGGCTTCAGATCCTGAAGTCAGGCTGACACCTGTGAAAGATAAGGAGAAGAAGGAAGAGTCCCAGAGTGCAGGACGGCACTGAGAAAGTCTTGGCCAGCCCAAAAGGAGCACTGATAAAAAGATTACCTATGCCATCATGGTGTTTGGACACTGGATCTTGTGTTGTTGAGTCCTGTGTTGTCATGGTGTCTGTCATTGGCTGGGGTGTACCTGGGACCAGGGGCCTTCAATGAAGATTTAAGCAGTTAGATGATACCCACAGGTGGAAATTAACAGCTGTCTTTCCTCTTTGTTTTTCTCTCAAAAAACATATAAGATAAAATTTACCATCTTAACCATTTTAAATTTTTATATTATTTTAGTTCGGAGCTATAGAACTTTCTCATCTTGCAAAATGGAAATTTGATATCTATTGAACAAGTACCCCTTTCCTTCTGGCATCCACCATTTTATTTTCTGTTTCTAAAAGTTTGACTGTATTAGGTACCTCCTAGAAGTGAAATCATGCAGTGATTTGTCTTTTTTGTCATGGACTTATTTCACTTTAGCATACTTCCTTAAGGTTCATCCAAGTTTTAACATTTCTCAGAATTTCATCCTTTTTTTCAGGCTCAATAATATTCTATATATATTTATTCCACATTTTTGACCCATTTGTTTGTTGATGGACACTTGGCTTGATTCTACCTTTGGCTATTGTGAAAAATATTGCAATAAATATGGGTATGCAAATATCTCCTTGAGATGGTAGAGTCTTTTGAAAGGAGAACTGAGCTGTGTACCTCTGTGACTGCGGCACTATTATAGAGTTCACATCTCTTTATGGATGAATTGTCATAATGTGTAAATGGAGGTGCCCATTGTTGAGAAGCTTGGGAGAAGCCAGATGATTTAATACTAGACAGTCATTTTAGTAGCCAAGGTTATTTTAGTAGCTGCTTTTTGGGTGCTCTTTCACTGAGAAATTGTCCATCTTCACACACACACAAGTGACAACCTGCAGTCATGATTATATTACATAACTATACTCCTCTATGGCTCCATCATATTGGGTAAGGATAGACATCTGAGTAAAGTGAGTCATTCTGTTGGTGCTTAGCCAATCAGATATAAGTTTTTCCAAATGTCTTACTTCATTTAATTCTCACAATGACTTCTCAAAGTAGGCATTCATCATTTTATAGATGAAGAATCTAAGGCTCAGAAAAATTAAACAACTTGTTTAAGGATCAACCAGCAAGGAAGAGCTAAAGCCAGGACAGGGTCTCTGAATTTTTACCATTCTGGGTACTGTGGTAGGAGTAAAGATGAGGGCCTGATCTCCATGAAGCCTGGGACAGAGTGGGGGTGGGATGGAAGATGGAAGTGTTGGACAGAAACAAAATACATTCATGCAAGGAATACCAGGAGAACAGTACCTGATACTCTAAATCCAGTTTAGTGTATAAACTATAATCACTACAGTAGCTTAGAAGAGTCAGAGTGGTCTGGTGATTCTCAAAGTACATGATGGAAAAATGAACATGGGTGAGTATCTGACATCTCCAGGAGAGGTCTTACTTATGACCAAAATGAGAATAAGAATACCTGCTCTACTTTCTTCATGGTAATTGTGTGAGATCAAATCAGTTAAATTCTAACAATTTGAACTATTCAAGTGCTTTTTAAATGTGAGGGATTGGTTTTATAAAGAAGAATGGTAGGAGTTATACCAGCAGAGACAGAAAGGAAGAAGAAATTCCATGAAGGGCGAAGACCATGAGGGCAGACAGAAGTAAAATTTCTTTTGGTATCTCTTATCTGTATCTGAATCTGTATCTGTACTTGTACATGTATCTCCTTCTCTCTCTCCTTCTTCATCTCTATCTCCATCCCTATCATCTCTAGAGGCAGACATAGATACATAGAGATATATAGAAATATATATATAGATGGAGATATTGACAAAAGTGAGATATAGGAGGTAGAATGGGGCAGGGACAAGATGAGTGGGGTAAGAAAACTCACCTGACTTGATAGGAATTTTCTAGGATTAAAAAAATAAAACTATAAATTGCAAATATCTGCTAATGGTAGTGTCTAATCTAACTACCATGGAAAAGTATTTGGATATGTAGTAAACACATGACATTTTATTTTGTTTCCAGTATCCAAGCCCTGTCTTCTTTACGACAGACTTTCCTATCATGGTAGTCATTTTTGGGAAGCTGAAGGGAGCTGTCATAGTTTGAAGACAGATGTTGAGATAGCCATTTGCTTATAGGTGGTTCACTGGAGAGTACTTTAGGAACAACACCTGGAAGAGAGTGAGGAAAGAAGGACTGGGAGAGGATGACATTGAACTGTGATGTAACATAGTTTGCATCAGAGACTCCAGCCACCACTACTGGTACTCTAAGGCTAGGGTGACCCTTCAAAGATGTCCCAAATTGAGTGACAGAGATCAGCCTTTGTGTCCCACTATCAGCCAGCCATTGAATGCAGACTGCCTGCAGCAGAGGGTATACCCTTGAGTGAGGAAGCTCCTCCCAGTAAAGGGTGATTCCTCAGGAGAGACTCATCTGTAAACCATCAGCAGGCAACATCCCTGGGGGTGGAGGCTTGGAAATGAGGGCTGTGGGTCATACACCAAAGCCCTCACCCCTCGAGCCAGCTTCCCTGTTTCCTTGCTGCCTGGCTGCTATGGCATGTGTACAGCAGCTGGCTCAGCTCATCATTTTCTCTGAGGACTTGCAATTTTATGTAAGGACACAAAGAAAAAGGGTATGTTAGTATTCATGTAGGGTGCAGCAACAGTAAGCATAATTGTCTTTTGGGGTTTATAGCAATAGTAACTGGCAAAAATATTGTAACCCAGCTTCCCAGTGTCCCTTGTTTCCTGAACATTTTCCAATCCTGCCTGAATTTCTGGTTGATTCTATGAGTTTCTGATTTGCTTTAGAATAATGCTTATTATCTATACTAGTTAGATTAGTATGAAGAATATGTCTTTTCAACAGGATATGACAGTGGTGATAAGAAGTTATTATCCACCCCCCAGTTTTCTCTTCTTTAACCCCAGAAAAGGTGAAGAAGAGATAAGATCCTGTTTTAAAAATTCATTTAAAAACAGCTATCCTAAATTAGCAATTTGATGTACTATGTTAGTTAGAGAAGTGGTATCCATTACATATACCTCTTTTGTGTCATAGTCTCAAGCATATTTACAAAAATGAGTGAGTTTTCAGAAGATGGATCTAATTAAGTGGGTTAGCTGAATCAATTGAGAAAAAAATGGGAAGCTCTCACTGGGCATATTAAAAGTCCTTATAGGGCCAAGATGGGTGAAATTAGATTAAGAAGTAGAGAAGTTGGTTAAGACTACTGTGGCAATTCTATTGAGGCTTTTGGGCAATTCAGAGTTTAAGACTGAAGGGTATGGGCAGAACATGAGGTGGGATGAGGAGGCTATTGGTTTGGGGGTCAGATACCCTCAGGCAGCAGCACCCAGAAGTCATTCCAAGAAGTGGAACAGAAGGGCAAGAGATAGGAGAGTAGCTAAAGTCTTAATGACAGCATGTTTGGGGTGCTGAAATCTTTGATTAATGGTTTATAAATGATGGATTAATAGGGAGATCTCCAGTGAGAAAATCAAAGTTCTCAACCAATCAACTTATACATATGTAGAGAGAGGCCTCCTTGGATCATTAAAACTTGTTAGAATGTACTCAGTAAAGCAAGTGGTACTAAATGTGAGGGTAAATTGCCTTGCCTATTGACAGGATTAAAGGCAAATCAGCTCAAGTGGGTCCTAGTCTTCCAAATGGAGCATGCCTGCTGGTAGAGGAAATGGATCCCAGCAGGAGCAGATCTCTGAGTACTTAATCTCTCACTGCTACTGCAGCAGCATTGACAGGTTTCCGATGACCAGGGTAACCATTGGGGTTTCTGTTTCTCAATCTCTTTAAACAAGCTAAAGAGGATACTGTGAAAACCCTAGAAGGTGGTATAAAACTTCTTTTGGGGGAGGTGGTGTTGCATGGCATTGGGCTTTGGAGTGGGAAAAGAATGTCCTCTGGGTAGGGTGGTAAGAGAAGAGCTTATTGAGGGGGTCATATTTAGGGTGAGACCAGTAAAATCAGAAGGAGTCAATCATAAAAAGGGGTTAGGGATGAAGCTGCAGGAAGTAGGAAAGAATGTTCCAGGTATAGAGAACAGCATAGCAAATACAGAGGGAGGAAAAAACTTGGTATATTTGAAGAACTGAAAGATGGTCCATATAATTAGGGAGTAGGGGAGAAGAGAGTGGGGAAGTTGGGGAAGGGGCCCATTATGCTTGGCCAATTAGACCATGATACAAAATAATTGGCTTTTACTCAAAGTGCAATAGGACACTGATACAGAACAGACCTGGGAGTGAGGGGGTGAACATTATGCTATTACCGAATGGACCCCCCCTTGTGCTCCAGGAGTTTCCCCTCCCCCCGTACTAGGTTTGCCTTGCCTGCCACCAGGGAAAGACGTCTTTCAATGCCAGAGATTGGTGGAAAAGAAAGGAATTATTTATTCAAAAAAGTTATACACCCTGGCTGGTGTAGCTCAGTGGACTGAGCGCGGGCTGGGAACCAAAGGGTCCTGGTTCGATTCCCAGTCAGGGCACATGCCTGGATTGTGGGACAAGTCCCAATCAGGGGGCGCATGAGAGGCAACCACACATTGATCTTTCTCTCCCTCTCTCTCCCTCACTTCTCCTCTCTCTAAAAAAATAAATAAATAAAATCTTAAAAAAAAGTTATACAGACTCAGAGTAATGACTTAATGTCTTCATTAAAATATTAAAGTCCTTTAGAACACCCACAAACACGCACAGTCCTTCCTTCTCTCTCTGCACAGTCTGGGGTACCGTATCTCAGGAAAAGAAGTAGAAGTCCATGGCTCAGGTAGCCCCTCAGTTCCCGGCACCATCTGTTGTGTTGCTGCTGCAATCTCCAGTTAACCCCAAACCATGTGGCACCTTCTCATGACCCACCAGCAAGAGTCCTTTCACCCCTTTTCTTCCCAGCAAAGTCTTTCCTGCTTCCTAAGCCACATGGCAAAAGGAAGCACCCCAAAACTGCATGGTTCCCCTGGCATGGCTGCTGTGCCTGGGTTTAAATCCCAGTGCCAGTCTTCCTCTGCAGCCCCATTTCCAACTTCTCCTACAATCAGTTACACCTGCCAGCATTCCCGTATTTTTCCAGCTTTACTGGGCTCCCATAGTAAGTCTGGGCAGGTGTGGCCCCATGGCATGGAGCCGATCTTCTCCAAGCTCTCACACAGGCATTGTAACCAGGAGGAGTTGCCTCCCAGTTACATCATGGGTTGAAGTCATTCCTATCTCCCTGGCTCAAACCATGGCCACAGTTATTTAATATATCCATGAAACCAGTTAAAAGTTATAGATATGTTAAATGACCATGCCAGAGGTTAGGTGAAAAACTATTGCTATGCAAAACAGCTCTCAATGGCCCTACTCTATGTGTCCCAACCCCCAGTTCAGACTTGTGGGGTTGAGGACATCCTATATATATATTTTTCTAATATTTCCTGGACACCCTGAGTTCTGGACCCCATTACAAATCCCTATTTTGGGGCTTCCTGGCTGCACCCATTGTATCAAAACCATTGAGATTTTTTTAAAGCAAGAAGTAACGTGATCAGATTTCTATTCATAAAAAACACCATGGAGAATAGAGTAAGTAAACAAAAGTGGAATCAGGCAAACCAATGAGGAAACAATTACAAAAGTTCAGGGAAGACATGGTGATGGCTTGGTCTAGGGTGGTGGTGCCAACGGAAATTGAGAAAGGCTGATGGATTAAGAGTATAATTAGGAGACAGAAAAAGGAGGATCTGCTGACTGATTGGCTGGTGGAAAGGAATCATCAGAAGGGTAGGAATCCAGGATAACAACCAGGTTTCTGTCTTAAGCCGCTCACTGCTGTGTGGTGGAGAATTGTCTCGCTTGACTTCTTGCTATTGGCCTAATTTTATTCTCTTGAGTTCTTGCTAAGTCAAGATCTTAGTTACTGCTTTTCCTCACCCTCATGCCTGCTCATTGTCAGAGCTGGGGGAGGAAACAGCTATTCTCCTGAGCAAGTTGTACTTCTTACCAATATAATCGAAAACCAGCTTTTTGGGGGGTTACCAGCTCCACATGGCTAGTCTCTCTCACATGCATTGCTGAATTCTTGAATGATTTAGAGTTGGCTCTTCCTACTCAGCCCTAATATGAATGCATTGCCTGTTGATTTTCTCAGACACAACTTATTACTCTGAATTTAAGACTCCTTCAGCGCCGTTTCAATTAATGTGTTGATGAGTGTGCATATTAGAATGGCCAAGTACAGCCAGGATTTAATTGATTTAATTTGCATATTTCATTCTGAAAGAATTATATGTTGTAAATTCATTCACTGGCAGGACCTGACTATTGTCACTTCCTTTGTGAATGCAAACTCAGCTTTTTTGAAGGTTTTTCCAAGCCAGGTTGCCTTTAGATCACTGAAGACTCTTAATGTTTGTTTCATCTTTTTAGAGAAGAGCTGCAAAGCCTCCTGGGAAATGAATGAAAGCTTGGGGGAAGCCTAGATTGCTATGGTAGGAGCAAGAGTCACAGAGACGAATGCCATTTTTGAATCATCTCCAGGAATCTTACAGGAATTATTGTTTTGAGAGCTGAAGTCAGAGCAGATGAGTCTTTGATGGAAAGTATAATGGAGAAGAGAACTATATTATCATTCTGGGCAAAGATATATTTCTCAGAAATCTTTTTTTCATTGTAATTTATTATTTTTTTATTGAGGTTCTAATACAGTTTTCCCAATTTTGCCTGGCTGCTCTCCTCTGCCCTGCCTTCTCCCTGCTCCTGCAGTCAATCCCCACCCTGTTGTCCATGTCCATGTGTTATTTATATTTGTTCTTTAACTAGGCCCTTCCCCCCTTATCTCCCTGCTCCCTTCCCTGTGGCTCCTGTCAGTTTGTTCCTTGTTTTCATGCCTCTGGTTCTATTTTGCTCATTTGTTTTCTCTTTTCATTAGGTTCATGTTACAGGTGAGATCATATGGTATTTGCTGTTTGCCATCAGGCTTCTTTTACTTAGCACAATACTCTTCAGCTCCATCAATGCTGTCATGAAAGGTAGGAATTCTTTCTTTTTTCCTTCTGTGTAGTATTCCATTGTGTAAATGTACCATATCTTCTTCATCTGCTCATCTATTGATGGGCACTTAGGCTGTTTCCAGCACTTGGCTATTGCAAATAACTCTGCTGTGAACACAGGGTTGCATAGGTTCTTTTGAATTGGTTCTTTCAGAATTTTTAGGGTACAACCCCAGCAGTGGAGTTGTTGGGTCAAAAGGCAGTTCCATTTTTAGTTTTCTGAGGAAATTCCACAGTTTTCACAGTGGTTGCACCAGTCTGCATTCCCCCAAACAGTGCACTCAGTTTCCCTTTTCTCTGCATCCTTGGCAGCACTTATTTGTTGATTTGTTTATGATGGCCATTCTGACTGGTGTGAGGTGGTATCTCATTGTGGTTTTAATTTGCATCTCTCTGATAGCTAGTGATGTTGAGCATCCTTTCAAATGCCTATGGGCCCTCTGCATGTTCTCCCTGGAGAAGTGTCTGTTCAGGTCCTTTGCCCATTTTTTAATTGGATTGTTTGTCTTCCTGGAGTGTAATCGTGTGAGTTTTCAATATATTTTAGAGATCAAACCCTTGTCCAAGGTAACATTGGAAAATATGTTTTTCCCATATGGTTGGTCCCCTTTTCAGTTTGCTGATGTTTTCTTTAGCTGCACAGAAGGTTTTTAACTTGAGTAGTCCCATTTGTTTATTCTTTCCTTTATTTCCCTTGCCCTAGAGGATGTAGTGGCAAAAATATTGTTGCATGGGATATTTGAAATTTTGCTGCCTATGTTTCCCTCTAGGACTTTTATGGTATCACAGCTTATATTTAAGTATTTTATCCATTTTGAGTTTACTCTGGTGTATGGTGTAAGTTGGTGATCTAATTTTATTTTTTTGTGTGTACCATTCCAGATCTCCCAGCACCACTTGTTGAAGAGGCTATTTTTACTCCATTTTGTGTTTCTGTTCCCTTTGTCAAATATTAATTGACCATAGAGACGCTAGTTTATTTCTGGGCTCTCTATTTTGTTCCAGTGATTGATGTGTCTGTTCTTATGCTAGTACCAGACTGTTTTGATTACAGTGGCCTTGTAGTATAGTTTGATATCAGGTATTGTGATCCTTCCTACTCTATTCTTCTTTCTCAAGATGGCTGTGGCTATTTGGGGTCATTTTTGTTTCCATATAAATTTTTGAAATATTTGTTCTAGTTCTGTGAAATATGCCATTGTATTTTAATAGGGATTGCATTGAATCTATGGTGTGCTTTGGGTAGTATGAACATTTTAATGATGTTGATTGTTCCAATCCATGAACACGGTACATGCTTTCATTTGTTTGTATCTTCCTTAATTTCTTCTTTTAACATTCTGTAGTTTCCCGAGTACAAGTCTTTTACCTCCTTGGTTAAGTTTATTCCTAGATAATTTATTTTTCTTTTTGCTAGTAAATGGGATTTTTGTTTCTCTTTCTGATATTTCAATATTGGTGTACAAAAATGCCTTCAATTTCTGAATATTGACTTTGTATCCTGCTACTTGGTCAAATTCACTTATTAGGTTGAGCAGTTTTTAGTGGAGCCTCTGGTTTTTTATGCACATTACCATGTTGTCTTCAAATAATGACAATTCTACTTCATCCTTTCCAATCTGGGTGCCTTTTATTTCTTTTTCTTGTCTGGTCATTGTGGCTAGAACTTCCAATACTGTATTGAATAAAAGTGGTAAAAGTGAACATCCTTGTCTTATTCCTGATCTTAGGGGGAAAGCTTTTAGTTTTTTCCCAATGAGTATGATGTTGGCTGTAGGTTTCTTGTATATGGCATTTATATGTTGAGATATGCTCTGTCTATTCCCACTTTGCTGAGTGTTTTTTATCATAAATAGGTGCTATACTTAATCAAACTTTTTTCAGCATCTATTGATATGATCATGTGATTTTTGTCTTTCATTTAGTTTACGTGATGTATTGTGTTCATTGATTTGCAAATATTGAACCATACTTGCATCCCTGGGATGAATCCCATTTGATCATGGTGTGTGATCTTTTTAATGTATTGCTGGATGTGGTTTGCCACTATTTTGTTGAGAATTTTAGTGTCTATGTTCATTAACAATATTGGCCTGTAGTTTTCTTTCTTCGTTGTGTCTTTTTAAAATTTAATATAATTTAATTTAATTTAAAACATTTTTTCACCTTTTTTTTAATGTTGTTCGAGTACAGTTGTCTCCATTTCCCCCTCACCACTCCACTCACCGCTGGTTTGGGGATTAGGATGATGCTGGCCTCATAAAAAGAGTTTGGAAGTCTTCCTCTTCTTGGATTTTTTGGAATTATTTGAGAAGGATAGGGGTTAGCTCTTCCTTAAATGTTTTGTAAAATTCTCCTGTGAACCCATCTGGTCCAGGGCTTTTGTGTGCTGGGAGTTTTTTGATTACTGGTTCAATTTTCCTAATTATCAGTCTATTCAGGCTTTCTGCTTCTTCTTCAGTTTTGGAAGATTACATGTTTCTAGAAATTTGTCCATTTCATCCAGGTTTTCAAATGTATTGGCATTTAGTTGTTTGTAGTAATTTCATACAAAATCCTTTGTATTTTTGTGGTATTGGTTGTAATTTCTCCTCTTTTCTTTCTGATCTTGTTTATTTGACTCCTCTCTTGCTCTCTCCCCTGCCTTCTTCTCTTGATGAGGCTAGTTAAAGGTTTGTTGATTTTTTTAAAATCTTTTCAAAGAACCAGCTCCTGGATTTATTGACCCTTTGAATTGTTCTTTTAGTCTCTATGTTATTTAATTCTGCTGTGATTTTGATTATTTCCTTCCTTCTATACACGTTGGACTTTGTTTGTTTTTGTTCCTCTAGTTCTTGTAGATGTAAATTTAGATTGTTTATTAGAAATTTTGCTATCTTTTCTAGGTAGGCATATATTGCTATGTACTTCCCTATCAGGACTGCCATCACTGTATCCCATAGGTTTGGGGCTGTTGTGTGTGCATTTTCATTTGTTTCCAGAAACTTTTTAGTTTCTTCCTTGATCTCATTGCTAACCCATTCATTATTTAATAGCATATTATTCAGTCTCCATGAATATGAATGTTTTTAGTTTCAATCCATTCTGATCCAAGAAAATGCTTGATATGATTTCAATTTTCTTGCATTTGTTGAGGCTTTTTTTGTGACCTACCATGTGCTCTACTTTTGAAAATATTCCATATTTGAAAATAATGTATATTTTGCTTCTTTGGGGTGAAAATTTCTATATATATCAATTAAGCCATTTGATATAGAGTGTTATTCAATGCCACAATATGCTTGTTGATTCTTTGTTTGGAAGAGCTATCCATTGTTGACAGTGGTGTGTTAAAATCCCCTACTAAGAGTGTTTTGCTGTTGATATTTTTCTTGAAGTCCTCCAAGATTTTCCTTATATATGTGGGTACTTCTGTGTTGGGTGCATATATATTTACAAGGGTTATACATTCTTGATGGATGGTTCTCTTAAATACTATATTGTGTCCTCCTTTATCTCTTTTTATGGACTTTGTTTTGAAATCTATTTTGTCCGATAGAAGTATTGCTACCCTAGCTTTTGTTTGCTTGGAATATTTTTTTCCATCCCTTCACTTTCAGTCTGTGTAGATGTTTTGTTCTGAAGTGGGTCTCCTGTAGGCAGCATGTGTGCGTGTCATGTTTTCTTATCCATTCCACTACCCTATGTCTTTTGATTAGAGCATTTAATTCATTTAAATTTAAGGTTATTATTGACAGGTACTTATTCATTGCCATTTTCCCTTTTGTTCTTATGTTCCTCTCTCTCTCTCTCTTTTTCTTCAGCTTCTTAAAGCAGTCCCTTTAGCATCTCTTGCTATGCTGGTATGGTGAAGATGTGTTCTTTCAGCCTTTTTTCCCTGGTATAGGAAGCTCCTTATTTTGCTTTCCATTTTAAACAAGAGTATTGCTGGGTAGAGTAGTATTGGTTGCAGGCCTTTGCTCTTCCTTACTTGGAATACTTCTTGCCATTCCCTCCTAGCTTGTAGTGTTTCTGTTGAGTAATCAGTGTATACCTTTATCCGGGCTCCCTTGTATGTTACTAACAGTTTCTCCTTTGTTGCCTCTAATATTATCTCTTTGTCTTTAAATTGTACCATTTTAATTATAATGTGTCTTGTTGTGGGACTCTTTGGATTCATCTTGATTGGGACCCTCTCTGCTTCCTTGACCTATGTGTCTTTTTCTCTCATCAAATTAAGAAAGTTTTCTGTCATTAATTTTTTCAAACAGCTTTTCTTTGCCTTGCTCCTCTTCTCCTTCTGGTATTCCTATGATATGAATTTATTACACTTCCTGTTGTCCTGCAGCTCCCTTAAACCCTCTTCATTCTTTTTGAGTCTTTTTTCATTTTGTTGCTCTGTCTGGGAATTTTTTTCTACCTTGTTCTCCAGCTTGATGATTCAGTCTTTTGCTTCATCTAGCCTGCTTTTCATTCCTTGTACTGTGTTCTTCAATTCAGAAATTGTATTCTTCATTTCCTCCTGGCTCTTATTTGTAGTTTCCATGTACTTTTACATGCTGATATAGTTCACAGTAAGTTCCTTGTAGCTTCCATGTAGTTCTCACTGAGCTCATTGAGCTTTCTTATAACCATTATTTTGAACTCAATGCCTGATAGTTTACTTGCTTTTATTTCATTTAGCATTCTTTCTGAGGATTTCTCCTTTCCTTTTGATTGGGGGTTGTTTCTTTGTTCACCTATTTTAGGTACTCTTCTGGTTTGCTTTTGCTTCTTAGGTTGATCTGCTTTTACTCCCTATCTTCATGGTGTGAACTTCTATGGTAGGAGACCTGTGCAATTCAGTGATGCACTCTCCTTGATCTCCTGAACTTGATGCTCTTGCAATGCCTTTTATGCCCTTTATGTTAGCTTTCTAGTTGTAATTGGGTTTTTCTTATTTTGGGGTCATTCTTTGGTGGATCCTTCCCTCCAGCTGGCTGACCACAAGTCTCTCTACCAACCATGTCTTGTATGCTGTTGTGCAGGTACACTATTTTTTCTTTCTGGATTTACTTCTGGTGATGTCAGATGGTGACCCAGTCTGGCCTTAGGCAGCCTGTTCAAGACTACCAGAGGTCTACTCTGTGGCTGACTCCTTTCTTGTTAATCTAGTCACTCTGTAATCAGCAGTCAGGCTTAAGCACTGTAGCATGGTATAGAGTTATTTCTGTGGGCAGGGCTATTGCTTCCCCTCAGGCTGGTGCCACTTGGAGGAGAGTGTTCTGCCTGAGCAGAGTGGTTGCTGCAGTATGGAGGATGACTCAGAACTAAGGTCCTGGTGGCAGCTCTCCCAGTTATCTCTCCAAAGCCACCATCTCCAGTCTCTCCTCAAGTGTCTCCAGTCCATTCTGACCCCCCTTTGCTGGAGTCTTGGGTAAGTGGCTGCAAATGAAAGGTTTTGCATTGGCCCTTTAAAAGACTCTCTGTGATTCTAGACATCTGTCCTTGGTGGAGAGAAACCCTACTGCTTTTTGTGGCTGGATATTATCTGGGTTCTTTTTGGGCTCTGGTGCTATAGGCTGGGGAGCCGAACTTGGAGTTTAGATCCCACACTTCTCAGGGGATACTCCCCAGCTGCTGAAATATTCCTCCAGCATTTCAGCTTTCTCCTGTGGGAGCCCAGCCAGCCCTCTCATGTCTCCTCTGCACTCCATACCCATCATATTATAGTGAAGCTCTTTCTTCTGTCTGTCCACGATTATAAGTCTCTCCTACTATTTTTCAGTTCTTTATTCTGGATGATTTCTCTGCAATTTAGTTGTACTTCCAGATTGGTCCTGGGAGGAGGTTAGTGTAGCTTCTATTTACTCCTCTGCCATCCTGGATCCCCTCTCTAATCTGGATTAATGGTGTGGTCTTGAGACTTCAATTTCATTTACCATAAATGAATCCAAAGACCAAATCACTATTCAGTGTAACTTTGTAAATCAAATGATCACTTACCTTATTACCAGTGACTATAATAATTTGGAGAATAAAATGATGAACTTGGTGGATGGATATTTGTGGTTTGATCACTCAGTATCTATCCACTATCACTTGCACTTGCCACAAAAGCTCTATAATGCTTTAGAGGACCTAGTGAAGCTACCTCCAGAATGGGTCTAAGGGTGAGGTATATGACCCAGGATGCACCCATCAGCACATCATTCCATGTACCTCAGTTATGGCTTTGATGCTGCTCAGAACAGGCTACCATGCCAAGAGAAGCAAGTATGGGGTTTTGCTTGACTAGTAGGAAATAAACTTTCTCTTAGCTAGTCATGAATGAAGAGGATGATGAAATGAAAGCTGCCTCAACAATCTGGTGAACATGTGGAACTCAGAAAGAACTAACCTGGGAATCCATGTAGATATTCCTAAAAGCAGCCTGGCTTCTGGAGTGCTCCAGGTGCACATACTCCAAGTCAGTGTCCCTCACTCCTGCTCACACTCACTATTTCTCAGAAATCTTGAGATTTGACTGGATACTGTTGGAAGTTTTTAGATAGGGGGATGTATAAAATGGAAACAGATAAAAATCTTATATTTCATACATACATATGTATATTAACTATATGTTCATATAAATACAAACACGTATACAGCTGATAATTACTAAGTATGCATTCATACAACTACTTCAGCTGAGGAAATACTGAGATATCCCCATAGAACTTGGTAAATAGCTGCTGCCCTTGAGTGTTCCTTTGTCATTCTCATAACTCTCAGTTTCCCTGTGATCCAGCAGCTGAGTGGCAACATTTGACTCTTGGAAGGTAACTACAGACCCCTGCCCCATTCCTTCAGCCAGCATGTTCTTTCTGATTGTTCTTTGAATTTACAGATTGCTAACAATTTTGAGTATCATCTGTTGGTGTGTGTGTATAATTATTTGGCATCTGACCTTATGTTGGATTTTTTTCATCGACTCATTCATTTATCGAAGACTAACTGAATGCCTACTGTATGTTAAATAGTATGCTAAATTCAAGATATATGAAATTGACTTAGATATTCCTTATGTTCAAGGAGTTCAGTGGAGGCATAGAGTGTAACACATAAATGTGTTAAGTATACGATAGAAGAAAAGGGAATTGCAGGATTAGTGAGGGCTCCTAACTCTGTCTGGGGTTATGGTGATGTGAACAGTCAGGAAGACTTCTTGGAGAAAGTAATAACTGAGTAGAGTCTTACAAGATGAGTAAAGATTACATTTATGGGGGGTAAGGGTGAGGAGGAGTATTCCTTCTGTTTAACTGGCAGAAAGTGTCCAGAGGGTTGGGAGAAGACAATGGGGCTAGACCAGGAAAGACCTAGAGCACACAATAATTATCATTCTGTATACACAACTTCCCTTCTGTTAGTTGAATATACCTCTTTCTTCTGGGTTACTGTACCCGTGCTCTCAGACTGGTAGACTGGATGTGACTGACTCTCACTTTATGTTATTTGGAATGGACATGTAATAGAGGTCTGGCTAAATGTATCCTCTTTCCCCTTGGCACAATGACTGGTTCAGTGACAGGCAAGGGGCCCAAGTCAATTCTGTAAGAATCAGCTCCAAGATATATAATGAATGTATGAGAAAGAGTTTTCATTCTTTCTGCTGGTGTTCTAAGTAGATCAGCATCTGATGGTCTGTTTGTGATTGTGAGGGGAGCTGGCCACCACTTTGGAAAACAGTTGAGATCTGAAGAAAACAGATTCCTAATGGATATCATCTGATCATCAGGATTTCACAAGCTGATGCCCATTGACCCTTGGCTTTCAGGTGAAGTCAAATCAAGGTGAGGTTCTGCATACACAAGTGAAAAGAGCTGACTGGTACATCTTCCAGCAGATCAAGCTACCAGGATCTGGAGACAATGCAAATTAAGAAGCAAGTGGATGTACAGAACTTTGCCAAGAATGTGAAGACAGAAATATCATAGACATGAGAGGAGAACCTTTGTTACGTGTACTAAGAACTCTCTGTCAAGGTGAATATGGTTTATTCTTTTAAGCAAGTCTGAAAGCAGAGTCACCTTTGTGTACTGACATGGCACATAGATTCCTGTTTCTGTTGAAGTTGGTAATATTCAATCCATATAATCTGCTTTCCATTATTTCATTGTGAACAAACATTTTTTTTAGTTTTTGTTTTTTTTATATTTTATTTGTTATGTTATTACAGTTGCCCCATTTTCCCACCTTTATTCCCCTCTGCCCTGCGTGCCCCTGCACATTCCTCCCCTTTAGTTCTTGCCCATGGGTCATATGCATAAGTTCTTTGGTTTATACATTTCCTATACTATTCTTAACCTCCCCTTATCTATTTTGTACCTACTATTTATGCTATTTATTCTCTGTACCTTTTTCCCCTCGCGCCCCCTCCCACTCCCCTGTTGATAACCCTCCATGTCTTATATAAATCCCTTTAACATTTCATATAATAAAGGCTGGGTGATGATGAACTCCGTGAACTTGACCTTATCTGAGAAGCACTTTATCTGCCCTTCCATTCTAAATGAAAGCTTTGCTGGATAGAGTAATCTTGGATGTAGGTCCTTGCCTTTCATGACTTGGTATACTTCTTTCCAGCTCCTTCTTGCCTGTAAGGTTCTTTTGAGAAATCAGCTGACAGTCTTGTGGGAACTCCTTTGTAGGTAACTGTCCCCTTTTCTCTTGCTGCTTCTAAGATTCTCTCCTTATTTTTAATGTTGGGTAATGTAATTATGATGTGCCTTGTTGTGTTCCTCTTTGGGTCCAACTTCTTTGGGACTCTCTGAGCTTCCTGGACTTCCTGGAAGTATATTTCCTTTGCCAGATTGGGGAAGTTCTCCTTTATTATTTGTTCAAATAAGTTTTCAATCCCTTGGTCTTCCTCTTCTCCTTCTGACACCCCTATGACTTGGATGTTGGGACGTTTAAAGATGTCCTGGAGGTTCCTAAGCCTCTCCTCATTTTTTTGAATTATTGTTTTTTCATTCTGTTCTGATTTAATGTTTCTTTCTTCCTTCTGGTCCACATAGTTGACTTGAGTCCCAGTTTCCTTCCTGTCACTGTTGATTCCCTGTACATTTTCTGTTGTTTCACTTTTCATAGCCTTTATTTTTTCATCTAATTTGCAACCATATTCAACCAATTCTGTGAGTATCCTGATTACCAGTGTTTTGAACTGTGCATCTGATAGGTTGGCTATCTCTTTGTGGCTTAGTTGTATTTTTTCTGGAGCTTTGATCTATTCTTTCATTTGGGCCTTTTTTTTATTTTGTCTCAGCAGGCCTGTTATGTATAAGTGGCAGAGCCTTAGGTATTCACCAGGGCAGGAGCAACCCACATTGTTATGTGTGGTGACTCTGTGTGTCAGGGAGGGGCCCAAGAGGGAACTGTGCCACTCGCTTGCTCCTCTCTCTGTGGGCTTTCAGTCACGTCCTCTGCTACCCACAAGCAAACTGGGCCCATCTGTGCTGATTCCCAATTTTGTGGGTTTGTGTACGTTCTAGGACCCTGTGGGTCTCTCTAACAATCTCCCCTGTGAGGTTGGGAGTTCCTCCTGCTGCTGCCTCAACCCTACAGGTGTTTTCAATCAGTGGATTGAGGTTTTATTTCCCTGAGCTGGGACCTTAGGCTGCACATTCTGTTTTGCTCCCCAGTTTTTTCTCCCAGTTTATCTGTGTGCGAAAGTGGGACTGTCCACTTCACCAGCCTGGGCCCCGCTGGGTCCAGGTTGACCAGCCATGTTTTTGCCGAAGTCTGCCAGCCTTGGTCTCCCCTGCCAGATGCAGCATTGCCCGCCCAGCTCCACAAACTGCCAACTTGCCACTTGCCCTCTCCACCTGGCTGCGCGGCTCCACCCCACCTATTGGTCTGATGAACGTGTCCTCTTTAACGACTTGGTTGTCAGACTTCCATACAGTTCGATTTTCTGTCAGTTCTGGTTGTTTTTTGTTTTTAAATTGTTGTTGTCCCTCTTTTGGTTGTGGGAAGAGGCACAGTGTCTCTTCCTATGCCTCCATCTTGGCTGGAAGTCCTAAAAACATTTTTTAAAAATCAGGGTTCAAAGGGAAATGTCAGGGAGGCACTTTTTATAGCATTACTGGATCTGAAGTAGTGGAATTTTATTTAAGGATGTTTTATAATGATGTCTTAAGACACTGTACTGTCTTTTTCCTTGGCTAACATCAGTTTGTCTGGGGACCACTTCATTTTGTCATTTGTACTTTGGTTTTCATAGAAAGATAATTTAATAATAATGTGGTAATATTAACAATAACAATATTGATCACTTACTCTATGCCAGAGACTATTCTAACCTTTTCATATTCAATTGACCTTTGAGGATGGCAACAGTTACTAACCCCATTTTAGAGATGAGAACACTGATGTGCAGAAAGACTGAAATGTATCCAAACTCATTCAACTAGTAAGCACTGACCTCACTTTTAATCTACTTTTGTGAGAATTGTTTTTCTATTGCATAGGTCCATACAGAAAAACTAAACTTTAAAGACCTATATTCTTATGTTCTCTGACATTCATTTTATATAATTTTTAATTTCTTAGTCTTTTGACTATGTCTCATTGTTCTTTACATCATCTTCATGTCAGTAACTTACAGGGCGGCTCATTAACAAAAAATAACTTTTTTCTGGGCAGCTCTGATGACCAGCCTCTCTAGTCTTCCCCCCACCTGTTGAGAGTTATTCTTTTTCATGGGTCATTTTGCGTAATTCTGCAGCTGATATTTAATCCTTGGTTGCTTAATAAATGCAATCAATATGGCAGTCCTCAGTATTTCACGGGAACTTTTCCCAGGTTCTCAGCAATAATGAATCTCTCTACTAGAGAAGCAACATTGAGGGACTCTCTTTCTTATAGAAAGGAATGAAAAATTTTGTTCATAAAGAAAAACCAGGACATCTGGGGCTTCCCGGTGCTACTGCATGATGTTTCCACTCAATGGCTTTAAGCTCTGTGATTGTTACCCCTTAGCATCAGGACTGAAGCAAATGCTAAGAGACTGTGAAGAGAGCCAGGCTGAGACCAGGTCAGATTTTTGATAAGGATTAAATGTAGGCAAAAGTTCATCTAAAGGAGCATTTCCTGGAATATGCCAAGTGAAACATATAAAATATGATGAAATCTTGTATATATTTAAAATTTAAATCCTTTGTAAAACATGTTTTAGGCAAGCCACTTTCTTTTATTTTTATTCACTGAGAGAAAATTGTTTATACCCAAAACACATATTTTATGCCCTGCCAACTAAAAATGAAATGTGACCAAAAAAAAAAGTTTACTGAGAGAACCATTGTCAACCTGTTAGGAGTGAGGAGAGTGCAGAGTAGCTGTTGGTAATGAAGTGATTCCCCGAGCAGCAGCCTCCTGTGTGAGAACTGCCTGTCTGACCATGAAGAGTGCTGCTTCACAAGAGTTTCCAGTTCCCGTTGTGTTTGAGGGAAGACAAAAGTTCTTGGCCATTACTTCCTCAAAATGTTTGGTTTATCCCTTAAGTGTACCCAGGCTGATTTTCTAAAAATAGCTGGAACATTCTATACAAGTTTGTAATTTTCTTTTAAGTCTTTGTACAATCCAAGATAGACTGAGTTTGAAAAGCTATTTCGAGATTTCAGAAAGTAAAATGCCCCTGGATTTTGGCAGATTTTGTAATTTGGAACAACCTTCTCACTTGTGACAACCAGGAATCTGGACAAAACATTATATATAAAAATTCTGTTTGAAGGTTTAAGAGAGCTAACTAGGTTATGAGAAATTATTGGGCCAAGATGCAGGAGACAGAAGCACTCTAAAGAGGGGAAACCAGCAGTTTTGGCTGTTTGAACTCTGGGTGCACTTGCTGATTCTGGCAGAGGCATGGGAGGGCTTAGCACTGCTCCTGATGACCTGATGGGACTAGGGGGGCAAAAGTTGGAGTTCAGCACCCACTGAGGGTAGAGAACTAGTAAAGGGTATATATAATAGGTGGGAAACACAGAATCTGCAGTGCACCTTTTAATTATCTAAGTGGCTCCTACAAATTGAATAGAAGTGATTCTAGATTCTCGATGTCTCTAATTGACTGAAAAAAGTAAGTAGAAACTCCTCTTTGGAAGAAGATAATGTGATTTCTCAAATTAATTCTGTGAACACTTTTTCCACAGAGAACCAGGTACACAAGGAGACTACAGATGACTAAATCCAAATAGAACAATAGAAAGTAGAGTTAAGCCTTACCCAAATGTTAAAAAGATCAAATGTGTTTTAAAGTCACTATGCTTGAAAAATTAAAAATCTTGTCAGGAAACTGGAAAAAAAGACACAATGGATATTAAAAAAAAACAAACACAAACATGGGAATTGAAAACTATAATAATCAAAATTAACATCTTAAGAGATGAGTTTAATAGCAAATAATATAAAGATGAAGAACAAATCCATGAAGTAGAGTATATAAGAATAAAAAAGTGTTATCCCAAACTGTTGAGGCCCATCAGTGAAAGTACAGATTACTCCACTAAACTGGATTCCATTTATGTGAAAAATTCAGAAGAAAGTTTTTGGATCGAGGGATTACTTTGTGAGTTATACAAATGTCCAACCACTACCCTATATACTTGAACTAGTATACTATTGAATATCAACTGTATTTAAAAAATAAAAATAGTTTTTTTGAGCATTGTTCAAAAGTTATGGTGGATAACTGCACTGATCAGGGTCCAGTTGCAGCTAACAGGAAATAACTAACCCGATTTATATATAAAGGGATTAAATATAGAAGCATTTAGGGGCTTACACAGTCCTTGGAGGGACTGGAGGAGCAGTCTGTAGGCTGGGCTCTCATGGAGTGTTTCCAAAATAACATTGCACAAGTGGTTTACCGAAGGAGCTGCTACCACAGCAATGATGAGCAAGCTGTTGCCACAGCTATTGGCTCCAAGGCCAGATTGTCTCAGCCATGACCCTTTCCAGCAAATTAGATGCCCTAAACTATTTTTCTTGCCCATGAAGCTGGAGCCCATCTATAATTATCTCACCAAAATGCCTCCATGACTGCATTTGCCAGAATAAACAACATAAGTTGTTAAATTTTGCATGAGTATGTCTTTTGCAGACACTGCCTTGTGCACATCTGAGCTGGAAGGGAGTCTGGGATGCATGGTTTCTAGCTTTCCAGCTTTTAGCATCCAGGAGGGCATGCTACAAGGGGGTTGGAGTGGAAAGTCATGAACTAATCTGTACAATTTACCACATCTCTTGTTTTCCTTTGCCTGATACTACATCATCCTATTTCTTCTGAAAATGGAATTGATTTACTTATTAATTTTTCTGTGAGGGAACAATTCACTCAATGGTAGACACTGATTCAGATCTGTGAATTACATGAGCATGTCCCCTGGGCATGGTAAGAGTCTTCTCCAAGGTTCTATGGCCAGTGCTATAAAAAAAGCCTGTTATTACTACTGAGAATCCTAAACATTCAGGATATGAATGTGGCACTGCTAAGTGGTAATTTGCCACCATGGAAAGAGGACATATCTGAAAATGAAGTAAGATTCAGGAAGATGTGAGAAATGGAGAGGAATACAGAATTCCTTTGATTTCACTTGAACCTCTATCCACCTTTTCATTTCTCAGTTATATGATCCTAGAATTTTCCTTTTGCTTATATTAGTTTCAGTTGTCTTTTTGTCACTTACATGACAAAGTTCTGACTCATAATTATATGAATCAACATATTTTGATGTGCCCCTTCCTATATATATAGACAGAAACCACCCATTTTTGTAAAAATGACCATAGAGGTTGTGTAAGATTATAGCATCTTATTTATTATAGAAGTCCACATTTCGTTGATAAAAGTTATGTGGGAAGGATTCTGAGAGGCTCACTTTAGGCATAAACTGGAGCTCTTTGTGGGTGAGAGTCTGGACAGTTTAGCCCTTTGTGGTAGTTGAGTGGATAAGTGTAGTTGTATCATTTAAATCTGGAGTGACCACATCACCAATAAACATTAGATTATACTTTTGTACTTTTCTCAGAAGTCTTATTAACAGCCACCCTTTTAGGTATAAGATTACTCTATTAATTAATTTATTCATGCAACACTTTGGAATCTCAATTCTGTGAATGACTGCAGTTACTTTTTAAACAAAAAAGTGACCATATAACTCTACTGTTTACAAATTTTAATGGCTCCACATTGCCTTGAAAAAGGTCAAATTTTGGTTCCTTCTCAATCCAGTCCTAAACTGCCTTTGATGCCATGGCTCTTACCATTCTTTCTCAGAGTCTG
>PVJI01009853.1:32100-63441 GCA_004026765.1 Micronycteris hirsuta | reverse complement strand
AATTTCTCTTCCTCCAAGCAGGCTGGGAGGTGGGTTCATAAGAGTGGCCCCTGAAACCGATACTCTACCTCCCCCCCAAGCTTTCCTCAACTTCTTAAGGAAGGCATGGCTCCTCTCCCTTGTGGAGCTGGTCACACCTTCAGTTCCTTCTGTGTGAGAACCACAGGGGGGGCAGGCTTTCTTCTTTTGTAGCATCTACATGCTGTCCAGGTGTGGATAATGGCTAACACCATCCAACCATTGAATGCATAGCACTCAACCTTACTATTGAGTTGTCAGATTACGTAAAATGCCATAGTAATGCAAAGTACCTGGAACAAGATTTGGCTCAAGTATACACTCAATACAAGTTAGCTATTATGACTCAATTGTATGAACTTGAAGCCAAGGATTCCAGAATTACAGAGGAGAATAAATGAGTGAAGCAGGACTGGTAGTAAAGGGTGGGGAACTGTGGTTAACAGGAGCATTTATGTTCCCTCTGAAGTGAGATTTTTAAATACTTCTTGGCAGGCCAAAATCAAACGTGTTCAGGAGGAATTAACCCTAGTTTCCAGTTTTCAACTGTACAAGTGGTAAAGATCTTTTGAAAAGAGAGATCTTAAGCTTTGGCCCATTCATTTATTCCTCAAATGTGGAGGGGCAACCACTTGCTGGGTTATGAAGGAGGAGTTAAAAAGACAAATAAGATCTAACCAGTTATAAAAAAAAATACAACATCTAGAATCTGCCATGTAAAATCAATATGCTCTGTAGAGACCATTAAGTAGTAGTACCGTAAAGTTCAAAGAGAAGATAGGATAGTATACCTCGGAGGCCAGGTTTAGGAAGCAGTCAGCAGACTGCTGGAAAGTTTTGAGTGGGTGTTTGAGGATTAGAAACAGAAGCTCAGGAGTATTAATAATCAGGTTGTACTGTATCAGATGTATGTAAAAGTTTGGTGTTGGATAAAGAGGTAACAGGGTCCATTGTATAGAGACAGAAGGAGAAATTTCTGGGAGGTAATATGGATACAGGATCGATTACATCTTGAACATTGGGCATAAGGAAAAAAAGGAATTTTCAAAATGAAGTATTGATCCCATGGGTGGCGATTTGGGTGAAAAAGAAGGTGCTCATCAGCATTCTATCCATAATCTGGTCTCATTCTAGCTTTTCTTTCTTCCACTTGCCTCCCAGGACGCTTGCTAACCAATCACGGTAGATTGAAACTAGTTACTTTGCTCAGAGCATCCCTTGCATTTATTGCTTCTAGATTGTTTTCTCATATCATTTCTTCTGCTTCATTGAAGCAGGAGGTCAGGAAAGTGTGGGTGGACTAATAGTAAATTTCCAAGTTCGTATTTTAATGAAGAGTTCTCAAGAGTCCACCATGTGGCAGGCCCCATGCTGGGGACTGGGAGTCATGCGAAGAGGCTGGCCTTGTTTCTGAAGCCAGGCTGATGGAAGGGAGACTGAACCGCTGCTCACCCATGCAGGGAGCATCGTCTCCCTGGCCTCTTACAGATGCTCACAGACACAGCCAAGTGGTCCACTGCCTCCTGTGTCAACAGTGTCTCTTTACTGGACATTCCCGAATCACAAGTCTTGCCTTTATCAGGACCCTGTCAACAAAGCTCTCAAGGACAGCGGACTTCAGTGTATGCTCCAGGGAGACTTAGATTTCTGAAGGCATACACACTTGTGTCTCAAGTGCACTGGAAGCATTTGAAAGATGTTTTAAACCGTCCCTTTTATTCCAGAGACTTTGCTATGTAGGTAGGTGGTCCTTGTGGTAATATGGACTCAGGTGCTCAGCAGGACTTTTAAAACATGTCTTTATGTATTTTAATTTTTTTCGGATTAGGAAGTGTTTATGGTCATCATCTTTTAAAATGTCCATAGGATATTAAGGCTTAGGAGAAAAAGGTTCTCCCTCAAGTAGAAAATGCATAACCGAAAATTATGTATCTTTTTTATTTCTTTCTACGTCACTCCCATTCCAAGTGCCATCTTCCATGAGGTATGTGACGTAAAGCAGATGGCTGCATCTGACTAGCCAGAGCATACCCAGGATGTCAGCCCATTAGCCTGGGAGTTTCGGATGCACCTTAGTACAATTCGAACTTTTTAGGATTTCTACTTTTTTTCCATAATAGTTCTAAGACTTTCTCTTAGCTTATACGAGCTGAAGCTAAACAGTGAAGGCAGAAATGTCAAACAGAATAGTAGAAATGGAAGATAGTTAAGGAAGAACATAGTTATATCTATTCTCTGTGACGGGGGATTAGGTAATGCTCCAAGTAAAGCAAGCACCTCAGAGCCAGAAGAGGCGTTCTAGCTATTCCTCCCATTTAACAGATTGGGAAACTAAGGGACCAGTGCCATCAGGCGAGGGTCTCACAGGTACCTGACTGGGCAGTAGCTGTGTGGGGACTATAATTTATATCTCTTGGCTCCATGTTCCAAAGTCCTTAAACCTGACTTTAATCATTCTTTTCTCCTAAGAGTAACCTGATTTATGGTTTTATCCAACCGAGTGGGAATGGAGGTTTTATTTGGGGATTATGATGCTTCCCTTATGGAAGCAGCAAAATCTATTTGGATCCTGTTATTTTCATCAGCTCTTCTAAAATTCTCATTCAGGTGCTGCTTTTCTCTTTGCGGTGTTCCTGGAAATCAAATTTGAATAGCACTGTCCCAGGGATAATTGGTGAATTGATTTCATTTATGTTATGGACTTAATTTTATTTATATGTAGAATTGTTCAGAATAGGCAGACACAGAGAATATGTCTTGATACCATGTAGGTAATGAATTGTACATATTTATATATAATATACATATAGTAATGCATACAATATTCAAAATATTACATACAGTGTGGAGCAAAAGTAGGTTTATAATTGTGAATACCATATTTTGCCATGTATAATGCACAGCCACATTTTTGTGCACATTATACATGGGATTATTACACTCATGTATAATGCACATCCTTATCTTTCCCTCAAAAATTTGGGCAAAAAGTACACATTATACACAGCAAAATGTGGTACATGAAGCACAGTTTATTCTTGTATTGTTCATTAATTATTATATTATTTTCCATATGAACAACTATAAACCTACTTTTGCCCCATCTTGTATGTGTAGGTATGTGTGAATATATCTTTTCTGTAAACATAGATTTGGAATTAGAATCCATTAGAATCTTTCTTTATGTGAGCCCAAGACAGTCACTTGCTATTGATGGGAAATGGCATATGAGAGAGAACCTTATTGTCATTATATGCTTTGTTTAAATTAATATGTAAAATTTGTGGGACAGTGGAGAAAATGTTGTCCCTAGACTTCCTGAATAAAACGTTTACTCTTTTATCTGTGGTGGCAGCTTTCGAGCTGGCTAGAGGGTTTTTTTTATTTTATTTTTTTTAAATTTCACAGTTTACTCACCACTTTCTGGGTCCAACTTTTTAAGTAATATGATGGAACATATGCAGGTTGTTCACTTCCTGCCTGTGAGCTCAGCAGCAGTGCAGGTTGACAAGAATGTTTTCCAAAAGAAATATTTAGGTGGGAGCATCTGGGTAATCCTAGCGGTGCAAATGTTTCCATTCAACTAGTCATTTAGTGACTACCTCAGAGAGCATGGTCGGGGACATATTTTATGTCTTTATTCATTTAAAAGATTTTATTTATTTTTAGAGAGGGGAAGGGAGGGAGAAAGAGGGAGATAAACATTGATGTGTGAGAGAAACATCAATTAATTGCTTTCTGCCCACCTCCAACCGGGGCCTGACCCACAGCCCAGGCCTAGGCCCTGACTGAGAATCAAATTGGCGACCTTTCGGTTTGTGGAAAGATACCCAATCCACTGAGCCACATCAGTCAGTGTTGGAAAATATTTGAGAGTGTCTGTTTTGCAGGAATTTATTGTTTAGTTGGGGAGACAAAGATTTGCAGAAGCAGAAAATTTAAAACCGTGTGTGAACAAATGGCATAGACACTGTGCTGTTTGTAAAAGCTAAAAGACTTTGGAATAAAAAACAATCATTGTGGAGCGGACTGGTTGGGAAAGAGTCTTCAGGTGGGGGCAGGTTGAGCTAAGAATGGATAAGAAGAGCTGGGCAGAGAAGACTCATGAAGAATATTCTAGAAAGAGGTACGGTGTGAGCAAGGGCTTGGGTCAGAAATGAACACGGCTTTGTGGGAGATTTAGAATCCTTCTAACCTGCTGCTGTAGACAGGAATGCAGAGGAATAAATAACTAGAGACATAATTCCAGTCGTGGAGGTGGGAAGAAGGAAACAGTAAAGGGCTGTAAAAGCTTCATGAGGAGTTCAGGCTTGCTGCTGTGGACCTGGTGCACAGAATGCAGCTGCTAGGTAAGAGGCCGGTTATCGGAAGGGGTGGAATTGCCACTTGGGGTCAAGGATTCTATCTGCCTCGAGGTCTCCAAGTGGCGATGTTGGTGGTGTGCAGCTCTCATCCCGAGTTCTATCTCGATCCCAGGTGGACTTGTTTGTTTTCAAATGGTACCACATTTAAGAGCTGTGCTGACCTCTTCCTCATCTCCATTAGTTTATTGTTTTAGTCATGTTTCTGTGGATGTTTGAAGCTCTACTACATGTCATGATTTACCGTGGCTAGATCTGCGTGCGGGTGTCTAAGTACAGGTACTTACAGCTTTAGTGCTAAGGCAGGCTATCTCTCTTATCCCGGTACCTTCTGAGCAACACAGGGAGGGGCAAGCCCATGAAGACAGCGTGAGACCTATGAATGCTTCGAAGAGTTTGGGTCATGATCTTTTTGAAGGTGGTTGGGAAGATATGCTGTCCCCTGGGACTCAATGTGCTGCATTGAGACTTCTTAGATTTCTTTTAGTGAGCACTGTGAAACCATTCCCCTTCTTTCAGTTTTTAGAGTCACAGGCCATTGTAACGGTTAACCTCTTTTAAATGATTTTATTCTGACTTTTATTCTCCTGCTGCTGAGAATAAAACTGAAAATTAAACGCTGAAACCAAGTCCATAAACCCTTAGCTACCACCAGAGCAGTGACTGGGCGAGTGGTTGGGCCAAGAGATGCCTGCGCTGGTTGATCCCAAGAATTGAGCTTAATTGTATTTTTCTGCAGGGCATCAGACCTTGTGGTGTTCAATGAGAAATGCAAAATGGCCCCGTGGAAGAGCCCCTTGTTTTCCATATTTCTACAAATGTGTTCTTTACATACTGCCAGTGCAGAGTAAGGATGTCCATTCTAGTTTCTTTGCTCTTCACGACTCCCACCCCGGCCCTGCACTCAACTTTTTCTCTATGTTGTGACAACTTGAATAAATGTAATGAGAAAACCTTGGATATGGCAGAAACTTTGGAGATTACCTATATCTCAGCCCTGAGGTTATATTTAAAATACTAAGCAATAGGCATTCATCAGCCAGAGTAGATACAGGCTATAGGGTCTCCAGGCTGGAGAGATGTTATCCTTTTAGGTTCTTAGTTGTGAGAAAATCCTGGGGCACAGGCAGGGATGGTGGGAGGATATTTGGGGGCCTTGGAGTAACAGTGATTTATCAAATTCCATTATTTTAACATTATCATGGTTAAATATTACTCCTGCCTATGCCTTATTATACTTCATATTATTTTGAAATTCTGTTAATAAGTGCATAAATATAAGGGTTACTTTATCTCATGGATACATTGACCACTTTATCATGATGAAATGTTTGTATTTATCCATGGTAATATTCTTTGTTCTGAAATCTACATTTCCTGATTTTAGTCTAGCCACTCCAGCTTTCTTTTGATTGATACACATTTTCCCATATCATTTTGCTTTTAACCTATTTGCGTGTTTATATTTAAAGTACATTTCTTATACATATAGTCAGATCTTGTTTTTTTATCCAATATTACAATCTTTGCCTTGGGGACGTTGAGACTATTTACATTTAATGTGATTACTGATATATGTGGATTTATCACCTATCACCTTACTCTTTGTTTGCAAATATTTGTCTCAATTTCCTTTGTTTCATTTTTTCCTACTTTTCCCCCCTTTGGATTAATTTTTTTTTGTTATTCCATTTTATCCTTTTCCCCTCTTGTTTGATATAACCCTTTATTGTATTATTTCAGTGGTTGCTTGTAGATTTATAGTAACCATCTTTACCTCATAACAAGCTGCATCCAAGTGATATTAGCATCTCACATAGAAACAAAAGCCTTAAAACAGTTTACTTCCAGTTCTCCCTGCTAGCCCTTGGGCCATTGCAGTGAGTGATGCATTTTATATCTGCATATGTTATAAACCTCACGATACATTATTATTTTTGCTTTAAACAATAATTTACCCTTTAAGTATACTGAAATGATAAGAAAGACCTCTATTTATCCACAAGTAGTCTACATTTCAGTAGTCTACATTTCTTTTGCAGAGATCCAGGTTTCCATCTGGTATCACTTAATTCTGCCTAAAGGACTTCACCTTTTCTTATATGCAGGTTTGCAGGTGGTGAGTTCTTGCACCTTTTTTTCAATAAAGCTTTTATTTGCCTTTGTCCTGCAAAGAGATTTTTGCTAGGTATAGAATTTGATTGAAAGGTGTTTTTCCCCATTCATTACTTTCAAAATGCTGCTTCACTTTATTGTCATTTACATTGTGTGTAACAAAAAAAAACCTGCTGTCATCCATATCTTTGTTCCACTTCATGTGATTTATTTATTTATTTTTTTTCGTATCCTATGCTTTTACTACTGTTGTTGAGAAATTGAATTAGGATGTCCTTTGATGTTTTATTCATGGTTCTTGTGCTTATGATTTTTTTTGCTTCTTGAATGTTGGTTCATAGTTTTCATCAAATTTGAAGATATTTAGCTATTATTTCTTCAAATATGTTCTTTGCCCCCATCCACACCTCATTTCAGGGACTCTAATTACACTGATGTTGTTCAGTAACACACCGATGTTCTTCTGTTCATTTTTTCCAGTTTTTTTCCTATGTTTAATTTTTTATAGTTTCTATTACGCTTTCAATTTTACTTGCCTTTTCTTTTGCAATATCAAAATGACCATTAATCCCATTTAGTATACTTTTTAGATTGGACATCATGGTTTTCATCTCTGGAAGTTTGATTTATGTCTCTCTTTATCTTTTATGTATCTAACTGACATGTACACTTTTTTCTCTAGTTTCTTGAACATAATGGTTATAATAACTTTTGTTCTTCTTTACTAATCCTATCACGTGTATCATTTCTGGGATGATTTGGAATAAGGTTTCTGAACGGTGGCAATATTGACTTCTCATATTGCTAATTCTTTGTTGTGGGGGGGATTTCCTGTGCATTGCGAGATATTTAGCAGGTTCCCTGTCTTCCACCCACTAGATGCCAGTAGCTTCTTCAGTCATGACAATTAGAAATTTCTCCACACACTGACTAATGTTTCCAGGGCAAAGGGGGTGGGGAATTACCCCTAGTTGAGAACTAGTAGTTTAGATGGATTTATTTTTTTCTTCATTATGCTTTTTTTCTTCTGTCATGCAAAATAGTTTTTTATTTGATGCCAGATATGATTTTTATCTCAGTGGGTATTTTTGAATTCCCATAAATATTGTTGAGCTTTGCGCTGGGACACACTTAAGCAACTTGAAAATATTTGATTTTAAGCTTCATAAGTTGGGATCAGAACATCATTTTGTTTCAGGCTAATTTTGCCTCATTACTGAAGCAGAATTTTTCTGACATATTATACCTCATATTTCAAGATTTATGAGGGTGGTGCTCCAGGTGATGGGAACTGTAACTATTGAGCTTCTGGGATTATTCCTTCTAATCCTTTCAGGGGGCTCTTTCTCCAGCCATGGGGCAGTTTCTTTATAACCGTAAGTGGCCAAATACATAGCTGAAGGTCTGAGGGGATCCTCTGCGTATCTCTAGAGTTCCCTTTGCTTACATAGCTGTCTTTCCTTCAGTACTGTTTCCTCCACCTTTGGCTACCCAGACTTCCTGTTCCAAATGCTCAACTCAGCGAGATCACGAGCCTTCGCTAAATTTCTTTTCTCTGCACATGGCCTGGAAACTTTCCATCTCTTGCTCTGGGGCTATTGTGAGGCTTATCTCATTGGTTTTCTATCACTCAGGGCTCACTGTTCTTCATTGTCTGATGTCCAATTACTTGAAAATCATTGTTTTATATATTTTATTTATTTATTTAGGTTTGTTTCATGTGAGGGAAGGTAGATTTGGTCCCTGTTACTCAGTCACATCCTAAATCAGAAGTACCTATGCTCTATTTTATACCTGATAAAACTGAGGTCGAAAGAGATGAGCACTTATCTAAGATTTAGTTAACTAGTGTAGCGGCAGAGCTGATATGAGACCCCAGATATGTTTCATTCATATCACTGCCACCTCCAAATGTAATGATGCAGACCTTCAAAGACAATATTTAAAACTCAAACAGAGTGAAGCTCATAGAATCTCTGCCTCTGCTTTGATCCTTATTTGTTAAATGCATTTTTCTGTAGACAGTGGTGTACCCCCTGGGAAGAAGATGTAGACTGTGTATCAGCATGAGTATTTTGAGAGAATTCTTGTTTTACAACTTTATGTTGTTGGATGTTGTAAAAATATGTATTGAATTGTCGGTGTGTCCCTTCCAAAAATTTCAGTTTGATTGTTAGCATGTCTTTTCAGAGTTCTCTTCATTTTTGTTGTTAGGAAATCTAGATTTTAAGTGCACAAAAAACTTAGGAATACAGGGTGGGGCAAAAGTAGGTCTACAGTTGTTCCCATGGAAAATAATACAATTATTAATAAATAATAACACAAGAATAAACTGTGTCTCGTGTCTCCATAACTGTAAACCTACTTTTGCTCCGGCTTGCAATTGATGAGCTCAGGGCTGTGTTGAGGGAGTTGCATCAGACTAGTTGGCATTGGGCGTTATTTTTGGCTGAGGGCGTAAAACGAGATTCTTACCAAACCAAGACCAATAAAAATGTCTCCAGCGTGGCTGACTGTTCTGTTGCATGCTTGTTAGTTCTGTCTGTGAGCTTCTACAGCAAAGGCAGTGGCTAGGGTTGAAAATACCCCTCTCAGTGCTTGAGACATAGAAGGGGATTGATGCAAGTTTGGTCCTTTCTCCCCCTTTGTGTCCCCTCACTGGGAAACATGAAGCTGGGCCATGTATTGTCTCCTGATTGCATGCTCTGTCTCCCTTGCTCGCTAGACTCCAGCCTTGCTGCCTTTCTCTAATTCCTTAAACTAGTCAACCTCTCCTGTGCCTCAGGGCCCCTTATGCATGGCATTCCCACTGCAGCGCTCTTTATTCCACTCTCCGCATGCCTCTGTTCGTCAGGTCCCGCTTAAATCACGTCTCCTCTTTGAAGACATTGCCCCCTGCCAGTCTCTGTCCTCGTCCCTCTTTATGTCATTCAGTGTGCCTCATAATTTCAGTTTTTGAATGACTTACTAGCGTCCTAGTTCACTGTTTTTCTCCCACTCTATATTGTGAGCTTCACAGAGCTGAGATTTGGTTTGCTTTGTCACTCATGGAGAGATTAATTTGGCCCTCAAGGACAATAGGAAGGTATACAGTTTACACTTATTAGAATTTATATTTATATGGTAGTACCGTAATATAAGGTTGATATACTTGGTGGGCACCTGCGGGGTTGAATTTCCAAAGGCAGTGAGCCAGTTTGCTGGGTATCATCATGCACAAAACATAAGCTTGCTCTGGGTAGAGAGCAACTAGTGACAATGGTCTCTTCCCCCAACCCCCACATTGTCTGCCTTGTCAGCTTTGGTGATCAGAACAAGGTAGGGCTCAGTTCACTGCAGTTTGATGCCACTTGAAGTGTGATTTCCTGGCTTCGGAACTCTATTGATGGTCTGTACTGGTTATTTTTGATGCCGCTGGCATGTGACAAATCTTTTGTCCCTGTCCCCTTTTGTCCCTTGCCCACCTTTGGGTCCCCCAGTCCTCTGGTGTGGGACCTTGGACTGGTGCTTCTGTAGAGTCTGTTTGTATGAATTAGGGCTCACGTCCCTCTGGGTGCCCCAGACTCCTGGCCAGACCTGCAGTGCGTGCTAAGAGGAAGCCAGCGGTCTCAATGGCAGGGCGAGCAGCTCCTTGATTTTTCAATTATTTCCTTCTCCGGTAAGCCTTGTCACGCTTAGCAGTCTGGTCAGCTTCCTATCCTTCTGAGACGCTCCTTTACTCATTCTGATAAGGACCCCGGGTTTTCTCCTGCAGCAAATTTAATGCCTCTCTCCAGCACCTGTCCCTCCCTGTCTTTCTGCAACACTCCTAACCGACAAATTCATTTCATTGTTTAGCTATGTCTGCCCCTCGTCGATAAATTGCTTCTCAATGACTTGCCCAGGCCCTTCTGTTTTATTCACAGACCTGTTTGGGAGTCTTGTTCTTAATTATTCCGGCTGCTCACTGACTGGGCTTACTTTCTGTTATTTGTCACAAACTTTGGTATAATCTTTCTTCTTTCCACCCTTTGCTTTCTTATCACTGCTTTACACGCTTGTAACTGTCAAATCAGTTCAGTTTTATAAGCCCACGGGTCCTCTCAACTTCAGCATTTCTCCCAAATAACCATAAAGGAAAAGAAAAAAAAATATCCTTGCTTTTTTCAGCAGTTTTCAGCCACCAATCATTTCATCATCAAGCAATTACTGAGACTCAACCTGTGCAGCCCCCTGGGTTGGGGCTGAGCAGTGGTGACGGTGAGCACATACCCCAGAATTATATTTTATAGGAAATATGGAGCTGCAAGGGTTCTTGAGCTGGAAAGTGACTTCATACTTCTAGCTCTGCTTTGGGAAGGTGGATTTGACACCAGCATGAGCCCTGGACTGAGGAGAGAAGATGTCCCCAGGCAAGGCCACGAGCCAGGGGAATGTCACAGCCACCAAGGCAGCCAGTCAGGCAGGCTATTGTCCTGAATGTGGTTACTTCAGAAGGAGAAAGAGAAGGATCAATGCAAGAGATTTTTCTGAAGTACAGCTAACAGGACTTGGCAGCAATTTGAGGTGAGGGAGAGGAGAATAGTCATGACAATCGCAATGTTTCAAACCAGGGAGAGTTGGAGGGTGTGGGGGATGGGAGAGGAGGAGGAGGGAGGGAGGAGGGGAGGAGAAATAGGTGCAGGGGTGTTGTGATGCGGGAAGTGATGAGCTCAGTTTTAGCATCTTGGGATTGCAATGGCAACGGTTCATTGCACAGCATTTGGAAATGTGGGACTGGAGCTTATGGGAGAGGCTGGAATGGGGTAAGTTTTACGGGTTATCCAAGTAGAAATGGGAGGCGAGCAAGAGGAACAGTTGTATGCACATGGAAAGGCAGCTAACCATGCAGACAGTGGTGTGGAGCCTCAGTGCGGTGTGGACAGGTCCTGGGGGCTCTGTACGCGCGGGCAGATGGAGCACCATGGACAGGAGCCCTCAGGGAGGACCTCCTCAACGAGGTCCTCTGCCTCTGCCCATCCTGTCATTTACATTTGTCTATTTTTTACGCTTTTCTATCTCTTTCATATCTGGGCACTATTTTCATTTGTAGTAATAGTCTTCAACCTCAGTGTTTTCCTTTTTATTCATTTGTCATTAAACCTGAAAGTAGAGGGCGCGGCACAGAGGAAATAACATCATCTGCTGCAAACGTGTCTCATTCTGTAAAGGAATGGGTGATAGCCTCTCTTTGCGGAGGGCGCCAGGCAGCAGAGAGAACATCAGAATTCCTGCTCATTCCCCACTAACACCAAGAGGGAAAATAATTAAAGGAAAGTATCGTAGAGACCTGGGTGTGCTTTGCCTTCCTGAGAATCCTCAGGTACTGCGTGTTCTCTTTTTTTGTCCAGCATCTCTCAGCTCTCACACTTCTTTTCCGCCTCTCTCTCTGTATCTGTGTCCCACTTGTGTGTGCGTAACTAGAGGAACGAGTTGAGCTCTCCCAGCTGGTCTCACCAGCTATTCTCATTCCCGCGACGCGGAGTTGCGGCTGCGCTGGCAGGGCAAGGGCTCCCTCTGCCCTCTGCGTGTGTGCCTCCACACCCGTACACGCTTACACTCGTGTCGGAGGAAGAATTCGGGATGCTCTCGCTGCCTGCTAGCTTTGCCAAGGCCATTGAATTAAACAGTCAATTTCCTCTCACTTTGTCTCTCTGTAAATTTACCAAGCATATGGTATGAGGAGAGTTCTTGGATTATAAATAAACAACACTGCTCATAAATCTCAGTATTTTTGTTTTTCCCTCCAATGGAAATAAATAGAAACCATAGATTTGTAACTTCAGAAAAATGTGTTAGGGAAGAGGATAATATCTCTCTCTATGTATATAAATATTTTTCCCGTTTCTCCTTATGCAGAGGCTTTTTGTACTGAGAGCCATCTCTCTGGCTGGGTTCCATTCATTTTTTTATCGCTAACATTTTCCAACCTGGAAGTGAACTGTTGCTTTAGGCAACATGAGTATAGCTACATGGGCCTGGCCAAATTGCACTGACCAGATGGGTTTGGGGCATCTTTTCCCCTGATGGAGATGTCAGGTCCTCTCTTTACAGGACACATGCTTCCTCACTGGTCTTGTGGCCAAAAAAGCGAAATGGTGGATGCTTCCCACTCTTTCCTGGAAGAAGCCCAGCTTGGGCACGATGCATGCCGGACCATTGGGTAAGCTGCAGCTTGGCCACTCTTAAAGTGCAGGTCTTTCTAAGGCATGAAGATTCATAACATTTGGCTTTCTTTTTGTTTGCTTTCCTACTGCTAAAGCTGCAGTGATTCAGATGGACATGCCAGCCACCAAGGACAAATGCCAGTATAGTGTCCTGGGACTGGAGTGGTTCAGGCAAGGGTCAGCTCAAAGAAGGCATAGCACAAAGCCTGAATGTTGATTTTGGCCTAGGAGGAAAGTTGAATGTTGGTGCTGCTGGATCAGCAAAAAGTAATGGACATTAAGAGTGGGGAGGGGTCAAGGAGGAGGTGTCAGAGGGCAAAGGTGAGCAGACTATGACTCAGAGGCCAGATCCAGACCCCACTCCTGTTTTGTATTGCCTGTGAGTTACAAACAGCTTTCACATTTTTTAATGATTGAAAACAAGTTGAAAGCATACTACATTGTGATGCCTTAAAAATAAGAGGAATTCAAGTTTTAGTGTCCGGAGATAAAGTATTATTGGGACTTGGCCATTTCTGTGTGGATAGTCTGTGACTGCTTTTGTCGTGTGGTGGGAGACAGTGTCTTCAAGATCCTGTTTTCATTTCCTTTGGGTCTACACCCAGAAGCGGGGTTGCTGCATCATATGGCAGTTCCATTTTCAACTTTTTAAGGAAACTTCATACTGTTTTCCATAGTGCTACTAATTTACTTTCTCACTAGCAGTGTACAAGGGTTCAGGTTTTTGTTTGTTTGTTTGTTTTTTTACAAATTTTACCAGCATTTTTCTTCTTAATAATGAACATCTTAAGAGGTATGAGGTGATGATTATTGTTTCGCTTTTGATTTCCATGATTGTTAGTAATTTTAAGTATCTTTTTGTATACCTATTGTGTATTTGTATGTCTTCTTGGGAAAAATGTCTATTTAGGTCCTTTGCCAATTTTTAAATGGGTCTATTTTTTGCTATTGATTTGTATGAGATCCATGTATATTTTGGATATAAACCCCATATCAGATATGTGGTTTATAAATATTTACTCCTATTACACAGAGTGCTTTTTTAACTTTTTTGATGGTTTTCTTTGCTATACAGAATTCTTTTAGTTTGATGTAGTCTTACTCATTTATTTTTGCTTTTTTAATTTTTTTGCCTCTGCTTTTGGTAAAATTTTTGTAAAAGCAAAGGCAAAATCCAAAATATCATTGTCAAAGAAATTATCCCTATATTTTCTTCTAGGAATTTTATGGTTTCAAGTTTTAATCCAGTTTGAGTTGTTTTTTTGTATATCATGTAAGATAGAGATCGAGTTTTTTTAATGCAGGTGAATATCCAATTTTCTCAGTACCATTAGTTAATGAGACTGTTCTTTTCTCCATTATATATTCTTAGTTCCTTTGTCAAAAATTAATTTACCATCTATGCAAGGTTTTATTTCTGGACTCTCTATTTTGTTTCATTATATGTGTCTGATTTTATACCAATACCAGACTGTTTTGATTACTATAAATGTGTCTGTTTTTATAGCAATACCAGACTGTTTTGATTACCATAGTTTTTAAATGTAATTCAAGATAAGAATGTGTGATGATTCCAGCTTTATTTTTCTTTCTCAAAATTGCTTTGACTATTTGGGGTCTTTTTTTGGTTCTTTATTAATATTAGGGTTGTTTTTTATATTTCTGTATAAAATGCTTTTGGAATTTTGGTAAAGATTGTATTGAATCTATATGTCACCTTGGTTAGTATGGACACTGTAACAATGTTAACTCTTTTAATCCATGAAAACATAATATGTATTTGTGTCTTCTATTTCTTAGTGTACATATTTTTCACCTCCTTGGTTATATTTATTCCTAAGTATTTTATTCTTTTTGATATGATGGTAAATGGGATTGTCTCTTAATTTCTCTTTCTGATAGTTCATTCTTGGTGTATAGAGACACAATTGATTTTTTTAATATAAATTTTGTATCCTACATTTTACTGAAATTATTAGTTCTAACAGGGTTTTTTTTTGTGGAATCTTTAGGGTTTTCTATATATAAGATCATATCATCTGCAAACAGAGGTAATTTTACTTCTTTTCCAATTTTAATGCCTTTTTTTCTCCTTGTTTTACAGCTCTGGTTAGGACTTCTAGTACTGTATTGGGCAAGAGTGGGTATTCTTGTCTTTCCTCACATTGGAGGAAAAATTTTCAGCTTTTCATCATTGAGTAATCATCAACAACATCATTGGCTGTGGGCTTGTCATATATGGACTTCATTATTTTGAATTACATTCCTTCTATACCCAACTTGTTGAACATTTAAGAAATAAATTTATTGGAGTGACATTGGTTAATAAAATACTATAGATTTCAAGTATACAGTTCTATGATACATCATCTGTATATTACATTGTATGCCCGCCACCCAAAGTCAGATCTCCTTCTAGAAAGGATATTGAAAGAACCTAATATTTTTTGTTTGAAATCTTGGTGGCATAAAGGGAAAAAAATACCTCTCTTAATATAAAGTTTTCAAAACATGGCTTGATTGTTTTCTTTTTATTGTGGTGTTTTTACCATCTACAGTAGTGTCGGGAAAGTCATAGGCACTGCATAACTATTTGGCAAATGAGTAGGTAATCAACAGATCACCTGTTCTTTTGGTGGGTAGGATATGTTTCTGTGTCTCTCCAGTGAGCTCAGAATTCTCCTTGGGAGCAAGAAGTCAGTAGCTGGTCAGTCTTTTATGTGTAAGACAAAAATACTAATTTCAAAATTCTGAAACCTCAGCACTACGTTGCTGTGGGAGAGACTGAGTTGATAGTCACTGAAACTGTTTCGTTTTGATCCAGGACAGACAACTGGACTGCACTGAGGTACAGCCCTCTGACTGAATTCTGTGCCTTGAAACGGGCTGGAACTGATATTTGCCGCATCTGTACCTGGTCAAAACACTTCTTGCATCCTTCTCCACACTCACCCTACCCAGCCATCAGTTCCATCGAGAATTCCTAAGATCTAGAGACGGCAGAGCCTGTGTTCATGAACCTGGGTCTCCAAATCTCTGCATAGAGCAGGGCTCCTTTCTGCCCTTAACCTCCCTGCTGGCTGACTTTGGACTACGATGTGAGTGACAAAGTGTTAAGTCACTGAACTGGTGGTGGCATTTGCAGTTTCTCTTAGCTTCCTCAGAGCATACAATCTCTGAAATGCATATGCAGCTCTCCTACTCCTACATCCGCTTGGTTCTCTGGCCAGAATGTCTGTTTACTATTCCTAAGATATGCTGTGTTTTTTCCAGCATCTAGCCACAGTGCCCTTCACATCATAGGCACTCAAATAAACATCTGTTGATTGATTTCGGGGTCAAAGAATGAAACAGCAGTTTCCTCTAAAATGCAAGCGTGTTTTATGTTAGAACTTATATTTCAGAGAAAATGTGCCTGTGGGTGTGATTCTCTGCTATATGATTTAGTATACAGCTTTTAAACAAAGACTTCAGCTTACTTGGAACATTAAAACTAACCTTAAATTTACACACCCCCTTTCAGGGAGATTCCTGCCACGTAAAAGGTAAATACTGCAGCAGAGCTCTAGAAGTGTTAGAATAGCTCTGCAGATGGGCTCCGTCCAGGATGGAGGGTTCCTGGCCAGAATGTATGAATCGGCCATGAATGTTACAGGCCCAAATAAATAATTGGAGCATCCGTGCCAGGTTTTCCCATCCATATTTAAATTCTTAAAATAGAGCTTATCTTTCCCTCATTTTTAGAAAGCCTCACATAACTTTTCTTTCATGCTTTTGTACCTCTGATGAATTACATGGGCAATTCTGAAAACCCAGTAAATGACAACTGCTTAGCTTTCTGCTGCTTACACAAAGAAGGTCAGGACATGAAGGGGAGGTGGATTGCACTCCCAGACAGGGGTTGTGCAGGGATGGAGAACTGTGCTTGCCCAAGTTGTTTTCTTTCTTGCATCAAATATGTTAGACATCCTGTCGCCTTCTTAACGCTGACACTCATACTAGTAATAAAAGGCATCGGTCGAGTGTTATGTGCCAAGTCTTAGGTTAACATTCTTTTACCTCTTACTGCTACAAGAGGCATGGTGACCTTCTGTAGAGGTCACCACTCTCCCACGTCTGAGACGGCCAGTAACTGGCTGGTATGGGGCACAGAGGCCTGGCCTCTTGCCTTAGAATGGGTCAAGTCAGTGGTGCGAGCCATGCACCAGGGCTCCCCTGTGGGCCCAGAGTGACCTGGAACCACATCCTTGCTTTCCGCTGTTCCTTCCCTATCTTTCTTCCTTCACTCCTGTTAGGTTTGGCCGAAGAGCGCTCCTTCAAAAATTCTTGACCTTCCAAATCGCAGACTTGGGCTCTAATTTTCGGGAACTCAGCCTAGAATGTTTTTCTCTGATTTCAGACTCAGTTTCTAATCTGTTCCATAGGTGTTGGCTCCTCTCTTGGTTCTGTCAATGCTAACACCACTCTCTTAGGCACTCAGGCTCAGAATCTTCACGTTGGCTTTGCTTGGTCCTTCTCCTGCAACTCTGCCCATGGCCAATAAACAGATTATGCCTCCTCTCTGCGTCCCTTTCATTTCTTACAGCCTATTTTCATTAGGTTAGTGAATAGATTCCTCATAAGTCTTTCTACCTTCCGGAGAATATACTTCACCAACCCATCATACAGGAGCACTGGCAGATTAGTCTTTCCAAAACCAGGCTTCTGCCATGTCCCTAACGTGTCCAAGAGCCTCGAGGCTCCCGTAGCTCTTCAGCAGATGTTCAACACGTCTGGACTCAGCTCCTCTCATGCCGGTGTAAGAACCTATCTTTCAGGCCTGGCCCATCTCCTGATAATCTTCTAAACATACTTCCCCGGTTCAGGATCCACGCCTTCGGACACGCTCTTTGTCTTCCTTTTGTCTCCTAATACTCTGCCTTATCCTTAAAACTCACCTCTTCTGTGGAGTCTTCCTTCCTTTTTTCTGAGCTCTGCTAGCACTAATGTCATTGTCTTCATCATTGTTATTTTCATCATCATCATCATCATATTAATTATGGCTGTCATTTATTAAGAATCTGTGATATGCCTGACAGTGTGGTAAATGCTTTATGCTCATGTCCTCATTGAGTTCTTTACTGAGTTTTCAAACCTGTGCGGTGCTTAGGTGAGATAGTTGCACCTATTTAACAATGAGGAAATCTAAAGTCCAAAGTGGTTAATTGACCTGCCCAAGGTCACATAGTCAGTGAGACATGTGGAGCCAGACCTTGAAACCACCATGTCTCCGACTCCAAAACTTAGGGACTTAACCACTCTGCTATCCTGTTGCATTTGGTCCAGTTGCTTCCTACTCATTTATCCCTTATTTATTTTTATTAAAAATAGTGCCAGGAAATGGACACTAGGGGCTCAGTAGAGCCCCTTTCTTCACAGATTTTTACCCAATTGTGTCCCTGAGCCCCTTTTCTTCTAATCACCGCTTCTGTATCCAAGCTTCTCCCTCTCCTGTGATCTCTCCAGGAGCTGTATCACGTACACGCTTTGTTACTTTGCTCATCATTTCCTGGTGGTTCAGGTTTAAAATGACATGTTTCATCTTTTGGCCTTTGGGACTCACTCATGCCTTCCTTTCTGGTTATTCAATGAAAGATGGTCTTGTCTCGCGATGATTTTTTCCGACAGCACACCCATAGGTGCCTAGGTTAGGTGATCCATAGGTTGATAGACCTTTGAGAAGCCGAACACTTATTCCAGGGATATGCTCTGGCTTTGACAGTTTTCCAGAACCTTGGTGGCCCTCGGTGATGGCAGATTTGCATCCTTGGAGGATAGATCTGCATTTTGGAAGCACGCAGAAGCCATTTGGAGCTTGATAAGATGCACAAAAGTTTGGAGATGGCAGAGACTGTGGAGATCATTAATTCCCACCCTCTTATTTTACAAAGGAGGAGAGTAATCAAACTGTGAAGCGTTGTTTTGGATTGTAAACAAGGAGTGTCTGTAACAACAAGAATCTGGAAACCCAACAGACCAGAACTCACAGGCTTGCCGTATGTTAAGTAGGAGCCACTGGAGACCGTCAGGAGCATTATGTTACTGCCAGGGCTCGTGTTTGTTAATGGGCTGAGAGACACTCTGTTGCCAATCAGGGATCCGGCTCTTCTGAGCCCTTCGGTTGCCTAATTGAGCACTATTTTCTCCTTGGGAGACAACCCACTCCTGAGGGGACATGGGTCTGAGGAATGTCCGTGTATGCGGTGGGGGTCTGCTTCCAGAGCCATGGCCCCTACAGGCTCTCGCATGGGCAGGCAATGAGTGTCTTTTGGTAAAAACTACTGTCCTTTCTCTCCGGTGTTACTTTTGGCTTAGGATTCTGTAGTCTTTATGTTCCCAAAACCTAGACCGAGGTGCCTGGGATGAAATATTTTCTGTTCAAGAGATTGCTCGGCCTGCAGGAGGTACCTCTTTTTATTTCAAAAAGCCGTTCCTGTTTTCCGGAGGGGAAGTAAGGAGCGTGGTGAGATGGTATTGGGGAGGAACGGCAGTGTATCAAGGAATGGAGCTGATTCTTGTGCTGCACTTTCTATAGACTTTCTCACTCAGTTTTCCCAACAACCCTGACTGGTGGGCTGTATGAGAGATGGGGACACTGAGGCCCAGAAAGGTAAGGCAGCATGCCCCGTGTTCTGTTGCTAGTTGACGGGAGAGTAAGAATTCTTGCTTAATTTTGACTCCAAACACACTCCCTTTTAGTATCTGCAATGCTTCCTAGTGGGAAATGCCTTCAGAGATCCCCTGAGAGGACGAGGTGGTGAAGCCCCAACCACGGGATACTCTGTGAAGCAGATGCTCAGTGACCACTGCTTAAATACATAGCCGAGCCCTGAAGTTGAGCGCATGGGATTTGGATTAAGTTGGCCTGTGCCCCAGCTCCAGCACTGTCGCTGAGTATCTCTGACTCTCTATTCCCTCATTTTCAGGACAAAGATAAAATACCTAGGTCAAAGGGTCATGGCGAGAATTAAATGAACTACTTCAAGAGAAAATGTTTTGTGTAGAGCAGCACATGCATGTCAGTTACTTAAATGCCGCAGTGATTCAGGCTGACACTTTTCTGAGAAATCAATTACTGAGCCCAAGGATATGTCAGAGGCTTGATCCCTGACCTCAAGAAGCTTATAGTTTTGGTGGGGACAAGAGACAGTGGAAATCAGAGGTTCAGGCCAGTTGTGCTGCCCCGAGGTGAAAGCAGCAGGGAATCGAGCCAGGAAAGATGGCTGGAGGGCAGGGTGGGTGAGGAAGCCTCAAGCCAGAGGCTGGGCTGAACTTTAAAGGGTCTGGAGAAGGAGGATGTTGGGAGGGAGGGGAGATCTGTGAGACAACCAGACCTTTTAATTGAAAACACACACAAACTTTTTGTAAGTGGCAGTCTTCTTGGGATACAGCTGTTGTTTGACCTGGAGCAGCAGTTCTCCAAGGGAGGTCCTGGGATCCTGGGATGTGTCCACCACCCTCCGGGAGATTCATGAAGTCAACACTACTTTCTAATAAATACTAAAATGTTACTTGCCCTTTTAAATTCTCATTTTTCTCAAGAGTACAGTGGAGTTTTATAGAAGCTACATGTTTTATGCTGTTATTTCATAACAGATTAAATGTGGAAACAGATGAGGGTCCAACAGTCTTTTAAGCCAGATTTTAAAGACTTTACAAAAAAAAATAAAACTGCCATTCTTTCTCACTAAATTGTTTTTGTTTTGGAAACTATAGTTTTTTTCATAAAGTTATGTTATTTGTGTTATTATTTTTGAATGAATTAATAGGTATTATAAAATTTGATCAGATGTAATTTCTAATACATTGCATATTGATAGATATAGCATCTGAATTAAATTTCTTAGGGTCCTCAATCATTTTGATAAACACGTAGGAGTCCTCCATGACAAAGGTCTGTTGCGAAGACAGTGTCGCACATATTTTTATCATGCTTTCATGCCAAAGTGTATGTTGTGTGGGTATCTTAGAATGTCTGTGTCTGGAAACTTCAAAATGATAATGCCCGATGTCGGCAAATGTGTGGGGAAAACGGTACGCTCACATATTTTCAGTGGAAGTGCAAACTGACCAGGATGTTTATATAGGACAGTTTATAACTAGAGCCTTAATGGCAATTTTTACCCTTTGAACTAATAATTGCCCTTATAATAATTTAGTCTAGGGAAACAAATAAATATACATTCAAGGATTTATGTAGAAGAATACATACTAACTTTATTTCATGTAAAAATTTGGCCAGAAACTGACCAGCTGGCCAAATAGAGAGCTAAAGTAAATTGTGCTGTATTTATACACTGGAATGTTGTAAAGCTTTTAAAATGATTTTTTTAAAGAATATTTAACAGCATGGGGAAATGCTTAAAATATTACGTTAAACGAAAAAGCAAAACACCAAACTGTTGACAAAGAACGGTTCCAAATTTTGTAAATACTCACATGCGCACGGATTAGAGAAACCCAACTAGTAACCGAGTTTTTCTCTGTATACTGTGGCTATCACTGATGTGTATATTAGACATTATCATTTTCAAAATTTTATATTATTCTACCATAAAATGTTCAGCACTTTCATCTTTTAAGTGACCCTAGAGTATAGCAGTCATTGTAGCTGAGGCCGTGGGAACCACTGCTCTGAGCCAGCCCCTGTCTGTCGCCTGGGGTTCAGGCGAGGGCTGCCTCCACTCTCAGAGGGCCACTACTCTAAGGACCACCGTGACGGTTTAGAGAACACGCTGTGACTTGAGAATACACCCATTTCTTTTTCCTATGTAGCCTTTCAAAAGAAAGCTTTAAAAGGAGCGGGATTGGTTTTCATCCCTATAGCTCTAGTCTCTTGTGAAGAACATTTGCAGTATATAGTGTGGGTCCAACAGGACAATTGTTTAAATAATATGCAACTGGCATATGGTGCAGGGAGCATAGCAACCAGTATATTTACTTAAAAGAAAGAGATAAAGGAGCATGCAGGCTTCTGGGCCTGTGAGGAGATGGGGTGACTCTGGCCTGGGAACCTCAGGTTCCATATACGAGAGCTGCAATTCCCTCCTTGGTATCTGGGGATTTCCTCTTCTTATTTTTGTCCTGGGTTGAGAGATGTCAGGTGTTGGAAGAGTTTAGTCTTCCCCCTCCCCCGAATGACCAGTGGGATAACTGATGGAGCCGGCGCTGTGTGGAGGAACATCTGCTTTGCTGTGAGTCTCACACCACAGAATGTTTTCACCATCAGAAGGGAATCTGTGTGAAGGAGACTATTTCAGTCCCTGGAGCGCATTTGCTCAGTTTGGTACGTACTCTCCCTGGCATTACTCAGCACGCTTTAGGGGTTAAAAGGGACGTCTAAGGTAGTCCCGTGACTTCAGAGAACTTACACTATCTGGACAAAGAAGCCTGGTGCGCATAAAGCTAACTAATGACATAAAGCAACAGCAGAAGAGACGTGTGTTGCCAGAGAGCAGGCACAAAGCTCCCCAAGAGGGACACACAGGCTGAGTGGGAGGAAACCAGAGGCAGGAGAGGGGAGGGGCTTCGTGGAGGAGAAGAGCCACAAAAGAAGATGCTCTGTTGCCCCCAGGCTGACCGCTCCCAGGAGGCGTAGACCCAAATTAATTGACAAAATAATTAATGTATTGAGTGCCTACCTCATGCAAGGCACTGTGCTTATCCCTGAGAAGAAAAAGATTTTACAAATGAATGGGGCATCAAATTTGGCTTCTCTAGGTGAGAGAGATGGTCCGAAGGCTCTCCATCAGTTCACACCTCTCCATTAGGCAGCTACCTGTTTTATCCTGGGGTTTCTGGATGTGCACACACAGACATAATTGCATGCCTGTCAGGCGGACCCAACTGGCTGCATGTAATTTTAAGGGGAAATGGTAAACATCCACTCCCCAGGCAGAAATGCCTTGTTAAAATTGTCCAGAACCTTGCAATGCGTGCCTCATTATTATTATTTTTTTCCCGGGGAAAACTTAGTGAAAAAAGTTGAGTCTGTTTTCTCTAGATTTTAAATTGCCAGTGTGGCTACCTGCTGGAAGCCAGCTGTGATCGTGAGGAGCAACCCCTCCATCTTCCCTTGTGCCTTTTGGTGGTATGCTCCTGATGTGGTGGGACTGAGATGGCATTTGCTGTTCCCTGATGCTTATGTAACTGTACCTCAGCTGCCGTCTGCCCAGCAACGTGTGGGACAGTTTCCCCTCCAATGATTACTTTGTCGTTCCACCCTGGTGTCTCCCGACAACGGACTGTGAACTCCATGAAATTAGGGCTCTTTTAGCTTCACCGTAATCCTATGAAGGCGATATTTATATTCCCATTGAGTAGACATGAAACGTGAGACTTATGTAATTAGCCCGAGGTTCCACAGGCTGGATTTGAAACAAAATCTGCTTAACTCTGAAATGAATCCTCTTATGATTATGTTGGGCTGCCTTTTTGAATACAAATACTTATCTATAATAGAGTTCCTCTACAGATGTGTTAATTTACTGATCTGCATTGTAACTGCTCAGTAACAATCCACTTTATTGCTGTTATTTTTAACTACAGGAGTGATACATCGATACGGTTGTTTTAAAACATTGCAACATTACAGATAAACTCAGGTCCCTATAGCCACCCCACCCTGCCTCATTTCCTACCCAGAGTTGACTTCTATCACTGGTTATTTGTGTATTCCTCTAGAATTTTTAAAATGCGTTTTGTACACACATATAAACCTAATGGAAATATGTTTTGTTTTGTCTGGATGTACTGTTTGCATACTTAAAATATTATTCAGTTCCCCTTTTCACTTAGTAATATGTTTTAGAGATGTTTTGAAGTCAATAACCTTGATAATCTGTATTTTTAATGCTGTTATGCAGTAAAATACACTAGATTTTATTTAGCCTTTCCCCTAATCATTGCCATTCCATTACGTTCGTATGAACAAAGGTGCAGTGAGTTATGGGCTGTCACATTTTCCTGGGGGAGTCTGCTCTTGCTTTTTTTTTTTTTCTGGAGGGTTTCTTGCCTCCCCTCCCCTCTGTGACACAAACAGGTCCCTTGGCTAATAGGACTGAGATCTTTGGCATTTTCAATTCTCAGAATAAGAACCCAGCAACCCAATGATCTGAACTGGGACTCTTCAGTGAGAACAGATGTGATAATAGTGAGAAAACCGAGGAGCTGAATGTTTGGCCAGCCGCCCCCAGCCCCACACCTGTTGGGTGTATGTTTTATCTACTATAAACCATGACTTCTGCACGATCTGGCTTTCAGAGCCAGCCTATCTCTAATGTTCTGCATTTGGAACCCAGTGATGGCTCTCATTCGAGTAGCCAGGGCAGGAGGACCTAGAGGTAAATTAATTCCCCCGTGTCTCTGTGCCTGTCATTGTGTACTAGATGAAGCAGCCGAGGAGTCTGATAACAGGAAAGGTCACCGAGAGCTTCGTGAGCATCTGCCTTGGCGCCAGCCTGCCTTTGGTTTTTCAGAAGCGGAGAGTGGGACCGCAACCCACGTGGAGCGTGAAGCTATTTAAATCACTTGTTTCAGTGTGAGGTCTGAAAGTAGTTATCTGGCTGGTAATCTGTGGTCAGGCTGGACTTCTGCCATTGCAAAGGTAACATTAATGTGGCTTTGGGCACCGGCCCTAAGATGAGGAGTGGAGCGGGCCAGAGAGGAGTATGATGGTTTTCCCATTTTAATCATAAAGACTCTCTGGGCAGCCATTGGTCTGGAGCTGCCATGGTGTGCTGTGGAAACTCTTGACCTTGACCTGGAACGGGCTGTGGTTCACCACACACCGGAGCCCCTGATCGCCTATGGGCTTTGACTGACAGTGGAACACACTCTGGAGGAATGGCTGGCGGGTACTCCTCACGGCCTGGCACTCAGAAGCGTGGCTCTGTTTTTAGATTCCCAGGCCGCTGGGCCATATTGTATTTTCATGGGGGCAGTCAGAAGCAGTGGCCAAAGATTCTTTAGTGATACATTGGACATCAATGTGCATCACCCCCTGTTAAGGTTAAGGGGTCTAAATCAAAGAAAAAAAAAACCCAAGGTGATTGCCCTACAGTCTGTGCTATTCATAAAAATGACAGGCACAAGCATTCGTGGAGCAAGGGCTTTTATCGGATGCCAGGCCAGGTATCTCACCACTCCTCACCGAGTCCTTGTGACGACACCCTATTATCTGGGCCGAGGGTCAGAGAAGCGGTGTTCACATCTAGTTCTCCTTGTCTTTGCGCCGCTCCAGCCTTCCCAGTTTCTCTACTGAGAGCTCTGCTCTGCAGTTTCAGAGATTCAAAACACATTTCATATGTTACTTTACTTCCAAGGCGTTTTTAGCAATTGCTGAAAAGAGGAAGAAGCACATATGCGTAATCAGAGAGTAAATGGGGAACTCCAAGGTGCTGCTGGTGTAAGTGCAGAGGAGGGTGTGGGCTGGAGTTGTAGGAAGAGTCTCCACGATGGAATTAGTACTGGCGCTGGGAGTCAATCAGGAGAAAGTCTGGGCAGTTGCCAGCCATAAACTCAAAGGGAGAGCGACAAATGGGAGGTAAAGTGGGCAGACTTCGGAAGCTTTAAACGCTAGGCCTCGGCAGGCAGGCGTTTTGACCTGACACTGCAGCCAGGCAGGGAAGTGTGAGTGAGGGCACCAGTGACCCCGGCTGGAATCTCGGGAAGCTGTCTTACAGACAGAAGCAGAGGGGGCGCCAGGGTGGCGGTGGAGATAGCAGTGACTGCTTAGCAGCAGGATGGGGCAGTGGCTGTTAAGTTATGCGCTGCCTCCTTTTGTAACTGCTGTTTGATTAAGCCACACCCGTTCATTTACATGTTGTATTTGGCTTATTTGGAGCTACAGGGGAAGAGTTGAGTGGTTGTGGCAGAGATTGATGTAACCTAAAATATTTACTATTTGGCCCTTTTACAGAAAAAAAAAGAAGTCTTGCTAACCTGAGCTAGAGCCACTTGTAATTGTCCAGAAAGGGACAGCAAAGCCTGATGCTTGGCACATGGGACAGGCCGGAATAGATCATAGATGGATGTATTTTAAGAAATGAGCAAAACAAAATAAAATTGCTCACAGGAAAAAGAAGTGTCATGACTGTGTTTGTTCTCTAGTTTTAGATTATATCACCCAGAAGGGCACCCCTGAGAAGGTAAGAGATGGATGAGAAAATTAAAGAGTAAAAGACTTGTACTTCTGCAGTTTTTTCTCAGGGCAAGAGTTGGCAAGAGAAGGAGGAGGGGCTGGGGAGCCTGCTAGTGAAGGAGGAGAAGGCTCTGGCTAATGAGGAGAGCAGTGCCCACCCCAACCCCAAACATCTGGTGGGCCCGCTGAGAGCTGGCAGAGGGCCGGGCAGAGTCCTCTCACCTCTGGCAGGAACGTGGCATTGGGAACGGGGGTGTGCAGCTTCTGCTCAGCTCTACCAGGAAGCTGACTTGGCCGCGTTGGCTGGAAGATTTCTTTTCTGCTCTTTTACTTTAAAAATAGCAGCCCATATGCTTGTTGCCACCAGCCTCCCTCCACCAGAAGCTCACTAGAGGAGGCGGAGCTTGCTGGGTGGATAAATGTAACATATTCACAGCTCAACTCTGGAAATTACCATTGAGAGAGTGGCCCTGGGTAACAGCCAGGGTTCTGGCAGACTAGGCTGGGGCGGTCCTCCCGGAATGTACCGACTACACTCTGAGGCTCTTCTGAAGCCTGTAGGATGGGACAAGGGTTCCCAAATACTGGAAGGACTCAGAACAGGAGTCAGGTCCTGGCATAGACCCATCCACTTCTGGGAGGGGACCAGTTAGCATCAGGCACCGGGGGAGTAGTGTGAGCAGTTGGCAGCCAGGAGGTCCAGCCTGATGACCAGCAGCTTGTTCAGGTGGAGGAGCCACAGAGCAGGTCACCTGCAGAGGTGCAAAGTGGAAAACCAGGCACGGCGCTCATGAGGCCAAGATCCAGGGCCCCGTCAGCCAGGTTCAGACACTCAGAATCCAAGACTCTGGAAATTCCAGACAGATAGTTGGGACGAGATGCGCCAGGAGCTGTGGACTCAAGCCCTGGGATTCAAACTCCCAAGGTGTTGGAACTGGAGACTAAAGGAATATCTCTTTGAAGCTATAGCTTCCTTGGAGAAAATTTTGTCAACATTCAGCAAAGTAAAACTTAGACATAGAGTTTGAAGCAGCAATATCTCTCCAGAAACACTTTTTTTCACAAATGCACAAGAAGCCATGTTCAAGAGTGTTCATTGAAACCTTGTCTACAGTAGCAAATTTTAAGAGAAAAAATAGTTATCAGTGGCTGAAAGATGAATAGACAGTGGTTTATTCATAAGCTGCAGAGCTCTACAGCAGTTTAAATGAATGAATTACGGCTGTGTCAGCATGGATAAATCCCCAAACTGAAAGTTGGGCGCAAAACAAGCAAGCCTCAGGACATATATTATGAAAGATAAGATTTATGTAAATGTAAAACTTCACAAAAGTAGTTTATGATCACAGGCATTTGTTAAATCTAGTAGTGGGCATATGATTGGCATCTCATTATGCTTTTTTTGTGTGCTGCAAATAATTCCTAAAAAGACAGAAAAAAAAAGGAGAGAGGTACTCACACACACACACGCACGCACACACGCACACACGCACACGCAGCCATGGAAGCACCTCCTGCAACTGGAGTAACCTGAGCCAAGGCACAGAGGCGGAAAGCCCTGTGGCTGTACCCATCTTACCTGCTGTCTTCCGGGTGAGCTCTGTGTCCTGAGCAATTCAAAATGGTAACCAACATCGTGCCAGGCCCATGGTGGGTGCTCAAAGCATGTGCGTGGTGGCTCCCGCTTTCTGAACATTTCTGAACATTTTAGCCTGCTGTGAAAATTTGGGAGGCTAGCTTTAAAATTGGGAAGATGAGGCTGTTTCCTTAAAGTGACCACCTGGGCAAAGGTCTGGAGTCACAAGGCGGAGGATGGTCTGCTTTCTTGTAAAAGTGAGTTCTGCAGGCACAGCTGCGTCTTCAATGGGGCCGAGGCCTCTCTGCCAGCTGCCCCTGCCCTCAGGCAAAGGGGCCTACAGAACTCTGGTCGATGCAGTTCCTGCTGGAAAGGACAGACTCCGGGCCACCTCTGGTTCCATGGACCTGCTGGCTCCTTGAGGTATCTTCAGTGAGAGAAACTGGTTTCTGTCAGCCCGACTGAGCAGAAACTGCCAGGGGTAAGGAGGAAGCTGGGATGTGGAGTGCCCTGTGTTGGGAAGTCTCTACTCCCAGCAGCCACTTTTGGAGAAAGTGAAATCAGTATGAATCTGCTGTGTAGCTTGTAGAAAGAGAAACCGTGTGTGGTACTGAACACACTGCCTTTGATGAGGGCTATTTGGATTCTGGAAGGAAATTTGTTGTGACACCATCATGCAGGGAGCCCTGAGAATTTAGCTCTTATAAATGAGATGTTATATATAGTAGGAGGAAAACATCACTAGATGGAAAACAGGTTAGTGCTGTGTCGGTGGGATAATAAGATTTCAAGTCCAGAAGGAGCTTTATGACTGTCTGAGTTAAACCTCTTGTGTTGACGATGGAATTGGAGCTTGACAAAGACTCTCTTCTCGACCAAACTCTAGTCAGGATCCTCTGAGCTCTTTTCAGCTAGGCCCTGTCCTTGGGTACGTCCTCAAGAGCCCGATTTTTAGCAAGAGTCCTGTTCAGTCAATTCAGCCAGAATCCCCTGACATATGGGGACCCTCCCTGTCTCATCATGCTTGATATCTGACCAAATTCCTCAGACTCCACCAGGCCCCAGGTGGCCCATCTTCAGTAAAAATCCTGTCTGATCAGTTTAGCAAAGACTTTCCCTACCCTCTTAGTCATGTCCATCTGCTGCCCTCCACCCTTCTCTTTGGCTGAAAGTTCCCTGTCGTCTTTGGAGTTGGGCCCAGTCTCTCCCTCCTACTGCAAACCCCACTGCAGCCATCCTGGGTGAGGTCTGCCTTGCCATTTCAACAAGGGTCAGAGTTCTGTTTTTCTTTATAGGCTAAGAGAGTCAGCTTATCCAGGCTGACACCTTGAGTACATTTCGGATTCACTTCTAGATTCTAGATTCCCAGACTCAGGTTCAATATCGTTTCCCCACACCATGATGTCTTTATGCCTTCAAAAGTATACAATTAAGAAGCAATTCATGTTTTATTTGGGTTAATAAAATATGCAAGCGACAGCCTCTAGAGACTACAGTCTGTCTCCTCCCCTGCCCTGGGTAGGATGGGAGCTCGGGGTGATTTGTCATTTAGCCTTCATGCTGGTCTGAGTGAACCCTCCATATCCTTCTCTGGCGCCAGGCTCTGCTAGACCTTACAGTCTGTGCCAGCTGTGCAGCATCCAAATGGTCAGGTGTGTTTTCCGGATGTGGCTATGGGTTGAGTTGCCTCTAAATATCAGCAGTTGGTCAAGTACTTGTGAGTAGGTTTGGGCATGCTCATTTACACCTGCCAATAAAGACAGAGCCAAACAATGCAAAATCAGCACGCCCACTGCTTGTTTTATATTGGGCATGGTGCAAGACTCTGGGCCCTCAGAAGAAATGGCTGTTGTCCGTAGGGAGTTATAGTCAAGAGAGAGGTCCCAGGGTAAAATTGGAATGACAGAAAGAGTAGGATAAAGGCTAAAATAGAAATATGTACAAGATGGTCTGAAAACAGCAACTGGAATTGTGATTAAGTTGTTGGAAGGAGGGCAACGCTGGAGTTGGGTGGTGAAGGTTGGAGAGAAGTTTACCAGGTAGAAGAAAAAGGGCATGGACAGTTAGGCAGAGGGAGTGACGTGTGCAGACGTGGAGAGGGATGAAAATGCCAGGCGTGCAGGAAAGTTCAATGAGGCTGCAGAGAAAGGGGCAGAGAAGCAAGTGGCTGGAAATAAGTCTAGTAAGGGAGGATGAAGCCAGATTTTACAAGACCAAACTTGGCAGGTACACTTTCACAGCATACACACAATCAGTAATTACCAGCAGGGAGTGAGATGGACAGATCTGGGTGGTTGAAACGCAACCCGATGGCACCACGGAGGATGGTGGGGGGGCCAATGTTATAAGATGAGCATCCAGTTGGGAGACTGTGGCAAAAAGGACAGTGCTTGAGCCAGGGCATTGACGTGAGAATGGAAAGACCAGGGGTCCGAGTTATTTAGGAGATAGAATCGTTATGACTTGGAGACTGAACTGGGGTCGAGAGATAAAGGCAAAGAGAAAGATTGAGAGTGATTCCCAATGCCTAGAGCAGCCAGGAGACAGCAGATAAGAAGTGAGTTTGTGTGGGGCACTGATTATTAAAGTTACAAGAACCAATGACCGTGTGGAGCCAGTAGCCTATGGAAAGATTTGAGATATTAATGTTTTTTATTCAGTAATTGTGCTGAGTGTGCATGATGCATAAGGCCTGATTCTGTACATTTTTTGGAAAGGAAAAGTGAATGCCTTTTTTTTTTTTTTAAATATTTTTTAACATTTTGGTAAGTCTACACCCTTCAAGAGATTTCCCATGTGTTATATTTTTACATCTTACAAATACCTCGTGAGACTAAATTACCCCCCTTTTTCAGATAAGAAGCTCGAGGCTCCAGCAGGTTCAGTAACCTATAGGTGGTCGTAGAACCAGAGAGCTGCAGATCCGGGAAAGACACAAAGTTTTTGCTATGTCCAAAGTTCACGTCCTTTCCTCCCACCATAGTGTTCTCTGAAGTGCCTTGTCCTTGAGGAGCTTACCATTGAACTTGCTGAAACAGAACACAAAGAAACGAATCATGGCAATGTTCAAGAGTCAGAAAGAGGCCTTTAGTGTGCCGTGGGCATATAATGGATAGGGACGTTCGTTCTGGAGCAGAGGAGAAGGACCAGTGGCCAGTGGGAAGAAGGCTAGTGAAGCCTTAACGGAGGTGAGGGTAGGTATTTAAGTTGGGTCTGGGGACATGGAATGTGGCAGGTTGGATGAGGGTCAGGATAATCCTTAAAGGTCATCACGGTTTGGTTACTAGGTTTATAAAGCCTATCTGTGGTCCAGGGCAGGATGAGAGTAGAGTTCGAGGGGGTGGGGGGCGGTAAAGCTTCAAGGAAAAGACAGTGGTGGGTAGTTACCAGGGGAGTCAGCACACAGCCAGAACCAGAAACTGAGATCTGAGGCAGAACGAATGTTCCCATGATGTCCCTTGTCTATAGAGAAAACAAACTAGCTTCTGTGACTCAAGCTTTATGAGTCTAGCCAAGGAAGGTGATGGTGGAGAGGGGGAGTGCGAACCTGGTGGTACTGGTAGTTTGAAAAGGAAGGAGGTGTGTGTGCAGTGGCTGGGGGGAGGGGGTGGGAAGGAGGTGAAAGGTGGCAGGGAGGCTGGCTGCTTGAATCTGTCTGGCACCTGCTGTCCTTCCTCTACCACGGAGAGGGGAGGTGGACAGGAGGGAGCCTAGGAGCTGGCCGGCCTGTGTTCTCTCTTTTGGCACAGGGTCAGAGCCCTGCAAATTAGGCCCAAATGAGGAGCTGGTAGCCAGCAGGGTAAATGGAGTCACTGGCAAGCAGTTCAGTGACGCTGGCGCGCTGACACACCGTTGCTCCTACATGAATCATCAAACTCTCTGGCTGGTGTGGCCTGATATGGCTCC
>PVJI01009853.1:0-32000 GCA_004026765.1 Micronycteris hirsuta | reverse complement strand
ACACTGGCTCCCCTTTGAACACAAAGCCCGCCCCCCCCCCCCGCCCCATCTAAAACAACCTTTGCCTTTCTCTCTCACCTGCAGATCCACAGACTATGGCGCCTCCTATGAAAAGCTGAACGACAAAGTGGGTTTGAAGACTGTCCTCAGTTACCTCTACGTCAATCCCACCAACAAGAGGAAGGTGAGAGGAGGGGTCAGGGGGTCCTGGGGTGGCCAGGTCAGTGAAGTGGCAAGGCTGCTGAGGGCCAGGGGTTAACGAAAAAACAGTAGCCCTGGGATTGCTTGTCGAGGGCCTGCGTTGTATGCTAAGACCTTCACAGGCCCTTTGTAATTCTAACAATAGCCTTGATAGTGGCAGTAACGATAACAACAACAACAACAACAACAACAATGGTAAAACTATATGATTATGTAAGGGGCTCCTCTGAGCCAAGGATGCTGCTCAGTGCTTCACACACTTTATCTCACGTATCCTCACGGTGAATCTATGGGGTAGAGATGATTGTTCCCATTTCGCAGATAAAGAAACTGAAACTCAGAGAGTTTAAGTATCCAGTCACTTTCTAGCTTGAAGTTAGACAGTGTTAAAGAACAGATCTAGGATTCGAGGATGGGTGTGCTTGACCCCGGGGCTGAGTCCTTCTTTAGCCTCCCTCTGGCTGGTATAGGTTCAGCAGGTGTTTCTGCACAGGGAAGGTTACGTAGCTCTGGATTCGTCACATCGATCTGGAGATGCTTCTGACACCTGGCTCTTCCAGTCTGTGTTTCTTTGTCTTTCCTTTTGAATTAAGAGCCAGGACATGGATGAAGTCACATAAAATTGGACTTTAGTCATGGAGAGGGTCGCCTGGATTCTATGAAACAAGGACCAGTTTTAAAGATTTTATTTTTTCATTTTTAGAGAGAGGGGAAGGGAAGGAGAAAGAGAGGGAGAGAGACATCAATGTGTGGTTGCCTCTTGAGCGCCTCCCTACTGGGCACCTGGCCCGCAACCCAGGCATGTACCCTGACCGGGAATTGAACTGTCGACTCTTTGGTTCACAGGCTGGCACTCGGTCCACTGAGCCACACCAGCCAGGGCCCAGGTTTAGAAAGTGAATTCTGTCTGATATATTGGCTTTGGGGAGAGGTGATCTGTTCCCAGCTAGGAAGGCACTGCTGTGTAGAAATTTAGGTAGGCCTGGCCCTGCCCCGATAGACACACCAGGATATACAAGGCTGTTTCAGTGTTGCTAAAAGGCTGAAAATGGCGTTCCCAAGCTCTCCTCCTGCAGACTGGTTTGCATTGCCTGATGCTTTTGCAAACCCTTTCTTCAACCAGGTAAGCTCGGGGGTGAGCTTCAGCCCATTGCGCAAATGTTCCTGATCTCCGATTCCAACTTGGTGGAATCCAGGCAGTGACTTAGAATGATTGTTTATGCAGCTTAAGGCAGAGCAGCTTTGACTGAAATCCTTAGCATCACAATTCCCAGCCCGACCCCTTCACCTCACTACCACCTCCCCATCCCTAAATATCCCCAGCAAAAGAGAGGAAGCAGAACTGGTGATGCCTGGGTCAGTGTTGGTGATGGGTAGGTACCCAAAGGCCCAGCTTGCTCCACTGACCCCCAGACCTGAGAATGCGCCCACCAGTCAAATGCCAAAATCCTGATCATCAGCACAGCTGTTTAGGCATCCATTACTAGTTTTAGCCGAGTAGTTTCTCTTTTCTTTGTCCCGAAGCACTGCCATTTTTATATTTTTCGGTATTGTTATTTGAATTATTACACGTGAGAGCTAGAAGAGATGATAGATTTCACCTCTATAAGCAGCTATTCATTGCTTTTTCAATTTCATCTCTTTTGCAAAAATTATTTAAAACTCTAGACTTTCTTTCTAGAAATATGCCTCAGCACACAAAATTTGAAAACAATTTTTAGGAGTTTGTAAACAGCTCAAATCCCACCATGGACCAAAGATGTTCAGTAGATGGTTAAGAATCTTTCATCTACTTCAGTAGCCTCATTTCACAGATGAGAAAATGGAATTCAAAGTAGCCCACACAGCCGGATAAAAGCAGTCAGGTTAGAGCCCAGCACTCTTGGTTCTCAGTCCAGATTTCTCTGCTTCAGACCACGTGGGATGCCCTTCCTTCCTCTCCAATCAAAGCTGAGAGCTTCAGACTTGATGATTTGGTTCTGACATGGAAGGCATGGGTTTCGTGACCTTGATTGAAAGCTTGGTGCCATGCCCACGGTGAACACAGGATAAAACTTGACTGAAGAGAGTCACTGATGATCTCGTTCAATTCTTTCCCTTCCCTTCTCTCTTCACTGAGAAGGCAGCTGAAGCCCACAGAGGATGCATGTCCCACCCAGGTCCCTCAGCTGTTAGGGGCGGAGTTGACTGTTGGTCTCCTGGCTCTCAGTGACTTCAGATGGGATGGAATCACAGAAGGTGTATGTATGCCCTTTGGGGGAAGCAGGAAGTGTTTATGTGGCACATGGCAGATGCCCTTCAGGGCTGATCTCTGACCTACGTCTGGAGCACAGTAGAGTTAATCATATCTTTGTGTAGGTGATAGATCAGCTGTCTTCATGAGGCTCTTCCCAGGTGGTATACGGAAGGGTCGCACCTGTGTTCATCCATTTTGATAGTCATCTGTCAGGTGTGTTTCCCGTTAAACTCTGACAATGCGTCCTTTGGTCGTTGCTGTTTTTCTCTATGCCTGACTGTTTTAACTCTTCCTAGCACAGCCTAGAGGTGCTTACAACTGTGAGACATGAGGGGCAGGTTAAGACAGATGCTGGGGGTAGGAAGGAATATAGCTGAGGTTTAGAGACACCGGGGGGCAGAAATGCCACCTTCATTTCTCCTTTACAAAGCTGATGAAAGACCTTGGGCTCTCTGGAGCGTTTCTCACAGGAATTAGTGCCCGGGTAAAAGCTGGACCCATTTTCTCTGTCTTCTCTTAGAAACACCACCAAAGCACAGTTAACTCCCACCTTTCTAGGGGCATTCCCACCTAGAAAGTTATAAGCAGAGACGTTTTCTTCACCCAACTTGGAGAAAGACAAATGACAGGCTAATGCCATGGATTTATTTTTTAAAATGATAATAGAAATTATTTTCATAAGGAGACCGTGATCCCGAAGTGCTTTCTGAGTCACCCAAGGAAAGATGAGATTAGATGCTGTTTCATTTTATTGTTAGGTGTTTTTCATCATATTCAGAGCCTGTAGATACTCATGAGGCACAAATGTTCTATGTGGTGACTTTCTCTTAACCAGAATATTCAGTTTACTGGAACTGCTCTGCACCAGCCCCTCGGGCAAAGTGGCAGTTAGGTATGAATGGAAATGCTCTCCTATGTTATACTGTTGTTCTAGTGTTCTGGGTCATTATGACCTTGTAATGCAATTTTTTGTGTGTCCTACTTAGACACGTCTTGAAGTTTAAACCTGTGGTTATCTGGATTCTCATCTCAGCAAGAGCCTTTTGATTCTTTCAGCACCCAGATTATCTGTGGCTCCCCGTGTTCATCAGCCAACTCACAGTAGTGCTTCCCAGCAGATTTTTCAGTAAATCTGGTAGAAACACTGCTTTTCACCTAGTGAGTAATTTATTTAATAGATGGCTATTACTGTCCTTGGAGCCTGTGAGTGTGGTAGAGATCTGTTGCCCCTGGCAAAATAGTAAATTGTGCTTGTATTTCTATATTTGCTCCTGAGGCTAATTGTTGGTTTTCTAACACCTTTTTGACAACATGAAATCTCCAAATGCAGATAGCAGATAAACCATTAAGTTAAAAGTGGAAGTGCTAACAGGTGTATAGTCTCCTATCAGTAATAATCTTAACATTAATTGAGTACCTACTATACTAAACTTCCTCTCGGGAGCTTCATCTTTACGATCTCCTGTCCACCCAGCCACATTAGAAAGCAGGCAAGATAAGAAAATGGACTCTAATTACCCCAAAGCTCTATTACTGTAAATGGTGGGTCCGCAGCAGCCTTCCCATTGGTTTTATTTGGGGGACAAATTGGTCAGGATACATCCAGTACTGCTGGATTTCCTTAAGGGAGTTGACATTTGGACTAGTGGTATCTACTAGTCTTCTACTAAATGAAACTATATTGCTATGAAGTGCTGGGAGCTGCTCTCGTTGAAGTCGTTCTAGAGTCTAGAATCTAGACCATCCTATGATGTGGTGGCATTAGCATTGTTTTAGTGATTTTGACCTGTCCTGGCTGCATTTGATGTGAATTTTTCTATCCCTCAGTGTTCACTTTTCTCCAACTGCTAGCCACTTAGCTCAGAGCCTGGGTGATGTCTGAGCCTGGCACTTCTAACACAAGGAGCAGTTGTGTTAGTTCTAGAAGCAGGTGTGTGTGGGGTGGGCCTCTGGGAGAAGGGGCTCTGCCATAGTGGGGTCTGAGCTCCAGCTCACTGTTGGCTGGCTCTTATCCTCAAGGCCATGCAGAATGGCAGGTGCCAAGGTCAAGTCCATGTTGAACAGAGCTGTGCTTTGTGTAAATAGGCTGAAGGCTTTCCGCCTCAGCACAGGAGGGGCAGGAGGGGCATGGCTTTTATGTGTCTATTTGAGAACAAATCTTTGCGTGGATAGGAAAATATAAGCATCTTTTGCTCTAATTGCTCTGGCTCAAAACTGGCTGCCACTTGCAGATTTGGAAAGAGTGTTTTGGAAAAGGCAGAGAGCATAGAAAGGTCTGACTTCCAGGGAATGTGACCAAGTTATGGCAGGGTAGCAGTGTGTGTGCCTCTGGGCACACAGGAGGAAGACTGTGAGGTCTGACATCAGAGTAGGGTAATGCCTTCTTTTTCTTTAGAGCTCCTAATAAGTTCTGGGTACTGGGCTAAGTTCATTTCTACACTCTGTTCTAAGTTTCAGTACTAACCCCCTAAGCCTGGTAGTTTTATCCACATTTGATGGCTGAGAAAATTGAGGCTCAGACAGGTGAGCCTCTTGCTTTTTATGAAGAAGCTGGTAGGAGAGGGTCCAGGATCCCCATTCACCTTTGTCAGGCCACTAGTGTATGCCGTCTACTCTTATCTCATACAGGTGAGCTGCCCCTGCCACAGGTACAGAGACCAGGTTGAGTGCCGGCATTACTCCATTCGTGGTAACTTCATTGCCTGGGGTTTTCTGCCCATTAGTGTGAGAGGATTAGCAGTTTCTTGCAGGGGGAGGGGAGTGTTGGATCCTCCTTTCCTAATTGATTTACCAGTGAGAGGGATAATTACTTCCAGACTACCCTGCAGAAATACAGTGGGGGTTGCTAGTCAGATTTCCCTGATGTGCAAGCTGCCTCTGTCAAGCTGTTAAAGAGGCATCGTGCTTGTAGTTGGGTGTTGGTTATTCCTATGTCATTCTCTTAACACAGCAGCCAACCCTGAGCTCTCTTTGACACCCTGGCAAACCTTGAAACAAAACAAAACACAGGATTTTAAAATATTAGATGCTCACTTTCCCTGATCGTGTCCACGGGGATTGTTAGAAGGTCAGGGGAAGTAAGCTCTAGGGTAGCACGCTTCCATTTACAGACATTAAAATCTCTTACACTACAGCAAGGCAAAGCAAAGCCAAAAAAAAAAAAAACAGTGGAAAGAAAGAAAGAAGTTCAGGTTGTTAAGCAATCTGTTAAATGCCTCATGTCTAACTCTGGGCAAAGTATTTTGGAGGGAGATTCCTGCTTTCAGAAATGTGTAATCCACCTGGGTAGGCAAGATGCCCGCGGGAAACAACTGCATGCGCAGACTTGGGATCTCAAATGAAGATGCTCAGGAGGGTCAGGCAGGCAATGCCAGTGAGCAGTGTGGGCCAGGTGCGACTCAGTCAGCCTCTGGAAAGGAGCGTCCACGAATCAGCCTCAGACTACTATTGTCATGTGAGAGAGAATAAGGGCACAGTGCAGCTGTGACATCATTGTCATCATTTTCTGACTGTATGGAGAGATTTTTCTCTGCAAATTTTTATATGAAACTTTTGTATCTTGAAACATTTTAAATAGACCAGGATGTGGAGTGCAGGGTGTGGGGGCTGACAGGCTTTCCCAAACCTATTTCAAGCACTCGTATCCAATTGGCATCGTGTTCCACATTCTGAGTAAGGAGTTAGTCTCTAGGTGAAAAGTTAGTATTTACAAAGTGCTCTTTGGGGCCAGAGGATAACACTTAGCAGCCTCTCTTGCTGGGGGCCTGCAGTGATGCTTTCAGGATCTGTGTGAGAGAGAAACTAGTCAAGCCTGGCTCACAGAGTCTTCTCTTTGACTCAGAGGAACCACATAGTAGGGCCTGCAATGCAAGACCTTTTGTGTCATTTAAGGGCAAGACCACCAGAGAAGGAGGAGGGGCAGATGTCTGCTTTCTGTTCCTGGCTCTGCCCCTGAGTAACTGGGTGCTATCGAATAAGCCAGTCTCTTCTCAGAGCCTCCATTTCCCTATTTGTGCAATTGCAAGGTTGGGTCCTGTGTTTCTGAGGTTCCTTCTAGCTTGGGTTGTCTAGATGGCCACATGTGGACAGTGCCTCTCAGGGGACTCCATAATACTATGTGACAGTCCATGGACTTTGGCCTCAGTGGACAGCTGGTTGGAAGAGAGGATCCCATAGCTATTAGTTTTCTGGCCACATGTTGTCCAGCTAAGCCCCGACATCCAGGCCCAGCTATTCTGAGCTTACAGTTCCTTGGTCAGAAGGTGGTATGGTTGCCTTGAACCCACTGACTCTGCTGGTGCAACTCAGAGCATCAGCATCTTCGATGGCACAAGAGAGGGGTTCCGTCAGGAGCTGATGCAACTTCACTTGAGCATTGCTGTCCTCATCCAGGCATGCACTGCCCTCCTCCTGCAGGAAACCGAGCTGGAGATGCTACCTGGGTGTGCTCTGGCACCCCAGGGACAAGGGCACCAAGTGTCACAGAGGACCAGCTCTATTGCACCATGCTTCTCCTTCATGGCCCCTACCTGCTCCAGCCTCAGCGAGGCATCTCGTCTCTGTGGGCCCCACTTTCTCCCTTCAGAAAGTGTGTACAATAAGCTATATGTTACAGAGTGAGTAAGAGAAGTCTCCCGTAGTGCTAGTATTTGTTTCTCTTTTCAAATGTAATAAATGTCAGTGATATTAATGATGATGATGATGATGATAATGATAATAAGGTAGTATTTCTTGAGTGTTAATAATGTGCCAAATTCATGCTAAATGTTTTATGTGAATTAACTCACTTAATACTTCATCAACAATCATTGGTACTATCATTGTTCTATTTACAAAGGATGAGTTTGACCCCAAGACGCCAGTGGCCTGCTTACATTTGGTTGCTAATGATCACCTCCCTTGGTCTGATGTACTCATCTAACTCACTCTTGCTCATACTTAATTCTTCGACTCACTGCATGTTGGAGTAAAAGGGCCCTCAGAGACTGTACGGGCTCTCGTTTAACAGATGAGGCCACTTGGGGACTGGTCCCAGGTCACAGAGTCATCTGCAGTAGACCTGGGGCTAGAACTAGTTCTACGGGACTCCTAATTCAATATTCTTTGCCAAGTCCATGGGCAGTTGACAGCTGGAACACTCAGATCTGATGGGGAACCCCAGCTGGGTGTAGTGGTAAATGCAAGGGGGGAGCCGTTGAGGATATGTACTCCCCACCCATCTCACTGAATGTGTGTTTTAGCTGTAGGGTTCTGCACACATCCATACCTTCTCGGGTTCCTGGTCTCAAAGCCCCAAGGATACTGCAGTTGGAATCCCAGTTCAGATGAACCTGGATGAGAAACCAAGGGCCTGGAATCTGAGCTGCCTTTTGCATGTTGGAAGCACAGGGTGGTACAGTAGCATGTCTGTGGTCAAAGGGCTATCAGAGAAGCCAGAGGCGGGGGAAGAGATATCTAGGAAGGAATTGAGATCTTTAGTTTAGGGTTTTCTCTTAATTAGCTTTGGGTTATTGAGAAAATGACGTACATTCCCTAAGCCTCTGTTTCTCAGTCTATAAAATGGGGATAAAAAAAAATCATTCCCCTATCCCCTCCTTTGGGGAGCAACATTAGGATAAAATGAGAACTATGATACTGCTTTGGAAGGAACAAGCTCTGGAAAGAGAGGGGAGGTGGCGACTACTCAGGTGGAGCTGGCATCCTGATGACAGACAGGAAACCAGGCACCCTGGCTGTGCCCTGGTGCTGGCCGCGGGGCCTGCATGGGCTCCCCTTGGGGCTGCCCGCTTCTCAGCTTCCCTGGGGAGGATGCAGCTCCCAGAACCCTGGGTTTTTAAGAGCCTCATATTCCACCCTGTCCGAGAGGCACACTGCCACCTTCTTGTTTCCAATCTCTGTTTCTTAAAACCAACCGTGCTGACTGCCCGAGAGAGATTGATTACTCTGCTGATGGAGAGAAATGGTCCCACACTTGTTAATTCAAAACCACCTTGTTTTTCTTGCCTCATAAATTAACAGTTACCAGGAGGCTAGAGCAGTGTTTCAGGAGATACACTTGGGGGAAGAGTGTGAAAGGAAGAGGTGGAAAAAGGAAAAGAAAAGAATTTAGGTCAAGCCCCCCTCATTTACTGATTCTGAGTCCAAACGTTTTTTTCTTAATGGCATGTCCTGAAAGACAGCCAGAAATCAGCACAAGGGTCTCTAAGAAGACAGAGGAGGGTCAGTCAGTGAGGGGAAAGACACTGGTGTAGAAATCCCCATCTCCCTTTGAAAGTGTGACCCTGCAGTGGAGTGGATATGAAGTGTGGTTCAATTCAAACTAATCACTTAAAGGAAAAGGCATCTAGAGCGATTCTTGGAAATCCAGTCTTTAGTCACAAAGTCCCTTTCTCAGCAAATATATGTATGTGGTTCCCTGTATAAATTATTGCACTGTGCTCTAGCCAAGAATTTATTTAAAGGCTCATTAAAATGATTACTAGTTTTTTCTTTTGCATTTTATTTGGAAATGGGAAGCATATAAACCTATGGCCTGGCTTCTCTCCAAAGTGCCCTTTGGGGTTTGCATTGAGTATATCATATATTCTTTTAAAAATAAAGGTACAATTTTCAGTAAAGATTAACCAGACACTTAAAAGGGATAATAAAAATTAGCCACTTACCGCACTTCTTAGTGGCTTATGGCCTAACTTGTTTTTTTAATTTGATTTTTATTGGTTTTTGGTTTTGTGTGTGCGTGTGTGTACATGTGCCTCCCAGTGTGCATGGAAGATGTTCAGCAAAGAGCATTCTGAAAAAGTCAGTGTTAAGAAATAATAACAAAACCCTGTTCCTCTTGTCTGAAAACTCGGGTTTGCAATGTCCATGAATAGAAAGAAAGCCTGCCTTTCTGGGTGGTCACATGAGATCCTGGTTCTGCTTTGCTGCCCGCCCCCTGCCCCTGCCTCCGGGTCCTTGACTGATCACCATAGTCGCTCAGTAAGCCTCTGAGCTGGAGTTCCCTCCCAGGGGTGGCTGGCAGCTGAGGATACAGGCTAAGGCAGAGCCAGTAATAGGAGCAGAAGGACCACAGGCTCAACCCGAAGAAGAGGGCTTTGAAGTGCAGTATGAAAGCATCAGGCTGGGTAAGAGAAAATGAAAATGTGACAAACATGGGTGGGACTTCTAAACTGGGCCTGGATGGCCTGTGGGGAATTTTATATTTTAATGGACTTCAGAAAGGAAGACAATGCATCCCAGTCTGAAAGAGTTAATACAGCCCCAGACTTGAAGAAAGATGTCATCCTGTGGCATCCTCAGAGCTGGGGAAAGGTAGAGGCAGAGATTGGGCCACCTTTGGAAGAAAGCTTGGGATTCGGAGGAGGAGGGAAAGAGGGCCATCCAACATAGGAATGAGAGTATGGAGGTTTTAATAGGCATATTTGGTTTAGCAGCTGTTGACTTGGGAGAGAGAGATAGTGGGGGACTAGACACTGAAGACTCCCAAACTCAGGGATGGAGAGAGTTAGGACTCATGCCGTGAGCTTCCGAGCGGGGGTCAATAGCACGAGGGCCGTGTAAGAACGGCTAGCAAGAGCATCTTAGACTGACGAGGTGCCCGTGTTAAGCGTCCCACTCCATCTCTCCTCCCCTGCCCTGCCCTCACTAGACCTCTGGGTGTCTTTTCTGAGTGTCACAGGCAGAGCAATTTTAGCAAAGAGCTCGGGAAGGCAGGGTGATGTGTTCTGGCTAATGTTCCGAGGCGCAGTTATGTAGCAAGTGGATCTCGCTGCCTCCGAGGTGAGGCTGTCTGTAACAAAACCACCACCATCACCCGTAAAAGAAATGACTCTATTTTTTTTTCTTCCTGGGTGAACTCAGCACAAGCAGAGATTGCTGTTGGCGTGTATGCCTCGCCCCCTGCCCATCCCCCCATGGCTGGCCCAAGCTCTGAACGACAGACATCATTGCTCTGCACACTCTCTGCCGGTGAGCGTGTCCGGGTAATGAGGGGTGAGCATCCTGGGATCCCCAGGCCTGCCGAATGGCTCGGGGCAGGTTTGGAGCAAGCAAGTCCAGTCTCTGCACATTGGGGTCTGAGCCAGCAGTGCAGAGACACTGACCTTGGTGACAAATGGAGGCCTGGGGTGGTGCTGGCAGCCCCATGCGGAGGACCCCCGGGAGCAGACGCAGACGGTCAGCCCTGCCTTTCCACAGCTCACATCTGACTCTCAGAAATGGCTCTGATTGTCTGTCTCGTGATGGCCAAACAGAGGACAGCAATGAACAAGAGAGGATGACGGAGGTGTGGGAAAAACCCGTGAGGATCTCTCCATTCCCATGGCCAGGGAGAGGGAGGCTCCTCCTGGCTCCGTCCCAGTGCCCAGCGAGGGTACATGGTGTGGAGCGAAGAGCGTCACAGCATAGCCTGTGCCGCACTTAGCTGTGTGACCTTGAGCATACTGCTGAGCTTCTCTAAGGCTGAGTTTTCTCATCTGTAAACGGGGCTCCAGTAGTACTTTAAAAACTAATTCAGGAATTAAACAAGAGTATATATAGAGTGCAGAGAATAGATACTCAGCAAGGTGATCCCCTCCCCCCATTAGAGAGCCTTTCCTCGGTGTTCCCCTCTGCTCACTGATACCTCCCAGATCCCAGGGCTACCACGTAGCTGGCTTTTCTATCTGGGGAAAAGGGATCTGTCTCCCTCAAGCTAGCAAGGGGCAAAGAACTTCCAGTTACGAAACAAAAAAATTGCCCCCTCCGCATGGCTCCTATTTCTCCCTGTCTCTCTGCCTTGTTGTGTTCCTTCTCTTTTCACCGATCCATTGATTACTTCTATCTCACGTAATGAAGCACAAATTAAAAACGAGAGGTGCCGGCCCTCGGCCGTGTGTGCAAAACAAGTTTCTACCCATTGTCCTCTAAGTCCCCTGAGGCAGATAGAGCTGGTGGCACAGGGATTCATATCCAGGTCCCCTGGCTTCCAAGCCTCAGCAGCTTCTCCAGCACTGCGCCCCCACCAGACACCACCTCCATCTGTGCAGACACACCGTAAAAGATTCCAACATCCTTGTCACCACCAGACCCGGTGGGTACCCTTACTGTGTGGGGGTCACTGTGCCAGGCCCAGGAACGTGAAGGCCACGGCCACGTGTCTTATTTAAGTGGGACTCTCATCTGGGGGTCAGCGCTGGAGAGGACCTAGTGGCCCAACGCCTCAGCGGCTGCAGTTCCAGCTGCAGCTGCTCACTACGTATCAGGGCGGGGTTCTAGTTCCAGCTTGGACGTTATAAAGAAAAAAAAATGCTAACATTTTTCCCACACACACACATCTATAAGGTACGTACAGTTATGATCCCCATTTTAAGGGAAAGGAGGTCGGGGAGAAAAAGAGTGGCTGAGGTCCTCAAGGGAGTAGGGGTGAGGAGCACACCCTGAGTCAGAAAGACGAAGTTGTCCCGGCTGGGAAGCGGCCAAGCCAGGCTCTGAACCCAGACCGTCCAACTTTGAAACACTCTTAGCATGGTGTCTTATGGGTCTCCCCGGGTCTCCCATGGACCTGTGCTGGGGAGTTATGGGAAATGCTTTCTGCTGAGGGGGCTGTCAGAGTGGTGCAGGGTTGCTGAGTGTTCTTACACACGGGACCCACAGTCGACTGGGATGGATGGGGCGGGAAAGAGCCTATGGAAGTGCCTTAGCATTCAGTAATTCACCAGAGCAGGCAGCAAGGCCCCGCTCCAGCATTCCACTCGGGAGCCCCCCCCCAGGTGGGAGCTGGCTGGGCTCCCAGGGCTCTCTTTCCACTTGGGCAAGAAGCCACTTACTGCAGATCTTGTCTCCCCATCTCAGCAGCTGGCGGCTCGAGCACATTATGGCATATTTTTAAGTTTTTATTTTCCTGTCTGTATCATCAAAAGTATACTAGTACCCACTGCATAGGCTGATAGGAGGATTAAATGAGAAATGTTTGCAAATGCACAGCCAGTGACCCACACATGGTACTCAGTAAATACTATTTATCGTTGCTCTTATCATTGTTCTAATCTCAGGATAACTGGCTCCTATAAATAGGGGGTAGGCCCATATTGGACCTGCCCACTTATTGGAGCCATGGCCTGGCTGGGCACTCGTGGCTCTCTCTCTTGGGCATTGGGTGATCTGTTTGGAGAACTGCAGAGCTGGTAGGTGGCTGGAAGATGGTCTGGTTCAAGTTTCTCATTCGGCTGATGAAGACACGAAGTCCCAGTGGGGAGAGTCTCACTTATTCAAGGTTGCTTAGCCACCTAATGGCAGAACTATGGTTTCAGAAATCATATTTCGGGCTTCAAGTCCAGTGTTCTCCCTATGAAATTGCGCAGAAAGCCAACACATGATACAGGCAGAGCCGGGCAGACGGGGTGCTCTGGTGGCCACTAACAGCTTTCAGACACTCCCTGTTTCTGTCCAGTAAAGCTGAGTTTCCAGGGCACTGGGAATAGAAGAGGCCAGGTCAGTCTTTCAGACCACGGTGACTCAGGTGGGAGCCCTGCCAAGGGCATGTGGCCAGGGATAATGACCCCAAGGCCAAGGTGGGCCCAGAGCAGCCATGGGCAGCAAAATAGGGGACAGTCTGAGTTGAGGATGAACAAGGAGAGAAAAGGTCTGGATTGAACTTTCTTCCAAAGAGCGAGAAAAGGCCCCACATGGGAAGAACAGCCGGCTGGAAAGACAGCAGAAAGGCAGGCCATGGATTAAAAGGGAGACCTGGGCATGGGTTCTGGACTGAGACGGTGAGGTTATTGGCAGCACATTTTTTATTGGGTGTAGCTTTCGCTTGCTGGGGGGAAGATAGCAGGTGAGGCACTTGAGTGATTAAAGCAGTCGGCAGGCCAGACGAGGACAGTCATATAAGAAGAGAAGCAGAGCTAGGATGCAATTATCCAAAGTGGTCTTTGGCCTGAACCTCGAATCTTCAATCATCTTGGGGAAGGCAGCAGCAGCATATATATTCAGGGGAGATGTCCTGACTCCACTCTGGACCTTCCAGAGGAGCGGGTGGAAGTCGGAGCAGAATCTTAGCACGTGGGTTAGCTCCGGAAAGGTGGCTGGGGATAACAAACTGCTGGCTCCCTGCTCTCAGCCACCCTGCCTCAATCCCACATCACAGAGCATCAGCATTCGGTAGCTCAGGGGAGACCAGCCTCGCAGACACGAGGTTGTAAAAAGTTATTTCTCTGAGAATAGTCTTTGAGAATGTCTTGGCTCTCGCTGATAGGTGTTCACTTCACTTACCAAAATCTTACTCCTCTTTCAAAGTTCAGCTTGAATCTTCCTTCCTCCATGAAATTTCCCCTGTATTTTACCCCGCTTTTTTGTCTCCCAGATAGAACTTCTGCCCCCAATTCCTGAAACTCTAGAGTAGGTCTATGGATTAACTGCATCAGATAATCTGAGGAAACTTGAAGAATATTGAATTTCAGACCTCACTTACTCCTGGAGACTATTATTCCATAGGTCTGGAGAAGGTTGGGATACGTATTAACAAAAAATATCTCCCAGGCATTCCTGATCAATAGCCAGGTTTAGAAGTAATTTCTAGAACTTAACATTTGGGCTTCATTCCCCCACTGAAAAACAGTGGGTAACTTTTCAAGTTCCCTTCCTAGCCGATAGCGGGGACCGTGTTGTCATATCCATCGGTGTCCCTGGGTGGTGCTTAACACATACCCTGGGCACATGTGCTTTCAATGAGTCCTTTGAGTGTAAGGATTAAAAAAGTTTTTTTCCAGATGTTTTCTAGATGTGTGGATAAAGTGCTCAGTTCACTGAGACCCCTAATATTCTAAGACTTACAACCAGAACGGGTTTGCCGGTTTATTCCTCTGCCAATTCCTGCCAAGGACGTATCTGCCTCCTCATGTTCAGCTGCAGGCTTTCTGCCCACAGTATCCTTCTTTCACAATTATAACCAGTTTAGAAGGTCTGACTGTGGTTGCCTTTAAGATTGCAGAGTCGGAAGAAGTCAAAATTGGCCTAACATTATCTTTGAAAACAGCCAGGCCTGGGAAGGGGTGTTTTTCGCACGGCTCCCTTTTACCAGTAATGATCAGAGCAGCAAATTACTGCCCTTCTTGTTGCAGTTGCAGGGAGCTGATGGGGACACTGAGCAGCCGAGTGAATATTCTGGCTCCTGAGTATTCCCCCAGTGACTGTGGTGCCTGTTGGCTTGGTTCGGGCTCTGAGTGGGGCTGTGGGAGAATAGTAAATAATAACCATAACATGCTTACGGTGTGCTGGGGTCAGGGCTAAGTCTTTAATCCTCAAAAGAGCCCCGTGACCCTTGTGAGTTAGGCACCGTTACGACTGCCACTTTGCAGCTGTGGAAACTGAGGCCAAGGAAGGTGGAGAAATTGCCCTCAGTAAGAACTTGATGACTTAAGTTTTAAACTCGGGTTTGATAGACTGCAGCTTCCATACGCTGACCCACTCACTCTACCGGAGTTCCAGAAAACATGCATTGATGCTTTCAAAGTCAATTTTATTGATTCTCAATTCTGGCTGCCCTTCAGGGCGCCCGGAGGAGCTATAAAACCACCCATGCCCAGGCCCCACAAAGGGAGTATTTTAATGATCTAGGGTGAGGCCCTGGATTAGTAATTTATAAACTTTCTGGATGATCCTAATATGCTTCCAGCCTCCAGAACCACTGGTTTAGTTGGAGTGAAGAAAAAGGCGTTCATTCACTGACTGTTTTGCAGGGTGTCTTTGTGTCCTGGTACTTTGCTTTTACAAGGCATACCCAGGAGGATGACGATAAGTGGGTCACAGAGGAAGAAGGCACTGGTTCGGCCTGGTCAGGCCAGGAGGCTCAGGGTGAAGCTAGTATTTAAGCCGAGTCCACCACGGGTAGGGGTCTACTGAGGACTGATGGTGGTGGGGGTTGAGGAGTGTATTCTGGGTGGAGGAAATCTCACATGTGATGGCACAGCCACGGGAGAGAGCGAGGTATGTCAGGGAGGCCCGAGGACTTTGCGGGGGCGGGGAGGGCACGTGCGAGGGTTTAGCAGGGGAGGAAAGGCTGTAATCGGTGGCCGTGTGAGTAAGAGGCACCTGTACCGGGCTAGGAAGGTGGGGTTTTTGTTTGTTTGGTTGGTTTTTCTTAAGAGACTAGGGAGCCATTGGATCAGATCCGTGTCTTAAAAAGATCATCTGGGGAACAGAGTAGAGGATGGTAAGACTGACAACAGAGAACCAGTGTGACATTGCCTTCTAAAAGGAAAAAAAAAGATTAGAAGTCATCTGAATGCCCAACTCTTAGAAATTCATTAGTAAATTAAATACATTAGTTTTACGGAATACTATATAGTGATGAAATGTTATGTTTATTTATGTAAAAAGCCAGCTTATTCTATATGTTGAAAAAAGGTTCTAGAACTCTATGTTTGAGTAAAGCAACAAAAAAGTGGCCAACGTGACGCTCTAGGCAAGGGGTGGGAGGGCATGGGCCCTGCAGTGCTGGAGGCGCGGGCAGGAGCAGCTGGCTGTGGGAAGCGCTAGAGGAGGAATCAGCCCAACTCGCTGCTCACTTGGATGTTGAAACATGACAGCAGGTTTTAGGGTGGCTCTCAGGATTTCAGTTGAGTGGATGGGTAAATGAGTGGAGGCCAGAAGTATTAATAAGACATGGATGGATGACAGAGAAAGAAGAAGTTTTGGGCAAGTTGAGTTTGACACCGTGAGACCTCCAGGTAAGAAAGCTTTTAGGCAGGTGGATTTATGGGTCTATGTCCTAGGGGACAGGCTTATGCTTAAGAGCACACCTAAGTCTTGGCAAACAGATAAATTCAACAATAAAATCTGTTTTCAATTCCTGTTATTGAACGTAGGATCAAGTGCAAATAAACCCAGCTCACCATCAGTTCAGCAAATATATATTGGAATCATATTCTGTGGTCATCATGGTGCCAGGCACTGGGACCACCAAGACCAGTGAGACTTGATCTCTGTCCAAGGAAACAAATGATAATAGAGATACGTATGGAGTGCTTCAGTAGCACAGGAGAGGGGGGTGATAGATTCTACCGGCAGTGGTTGGAGGAAGATACAGAACAGAGGTCACATTTGACTAGGTCTTAAAAGATGGGTGAGAGTTTGCCAAGTGGGTCAATATTTTATGCATTATGTTTCCATCTGAATTTCCCTTTAGAAACTAGTCATATTCCAGAAAAAGTGGGTATTAATTTGAATGTCAGGGGACTGCATATTAAATCCCTTAAAAGAGACTGCTTTAAAATTCAAGAAATCCCTCTCTGAGACCATGACTAACATGAATATGTTTTGTAAGCCAGCTTAAGTTCTCTCTCAGGTTGGCTGAAAGCGCCTATCACCTTCACTTGCCACAAGGTGAAGCAACATGGACTACCGGAGTCAAGTCGGATGGTGCCCGCGACGGGTTTTCCTTCAGTCCCTATCAGCCAAGTCAAGTTTGGGTCTTGGAAGGATGCGCCTTTCCCAAGGTCCAGGAAGATGCCCCATTTCCCTTAGCTGCTTAAATAGGAAGGGGTGAGTCAGTGCTAACTCACCTCCAGGTGGCTATGAAAGGTCACTCAGCAAAGTGGTGGCAGATTCCCATTGCTCTGTGCCCCTCGCCACACCACTGGGCCAAAACGCTGTGTCCTCGTGTGTCTGGCTGCTCTTCTTTGGCAGAGCTTGTGTGTACTTTTACCTTTAATTACAAGGCGCAGCGGCGAGGAGTGGCTGGCGTTTGGGTGCCAGTGGAGGTGGAAGCCAGCCAACGGGTAGATGCGTGACCTGGTGAAGGATGAATGGCAGGCAGAGTTTGGACTCCAGTCTTCCTCTTTGATTTTGCTGCAGTTTCATGTGTTTTCTGCACTTCCAGGGCTCTCTGTGTATCAGGAGCCCGTTCAACCTTTCTCTACTGCGGTGAGTGCCTTACAGTTTTGACTGGGAAATAAATACAGTGCAGAGACCCAGACCTTCTCAAGCTGATAGGACTTGCAGTGGTTGGCAGGTGAATTTATAATGGGAGGCTGGGCTGTGCTTTGACATCTTCCAATTCTATGGCTTCTCTTGGTCAGGGAGGAGTGTTTTTTTTGGAAGAGGGGTTGTTATGAGAGATAATTTGCTCTTATGCAGTTCCCTACCCTGCTCAAAATTGGCCAGTGATTGCTTGTTGCCTTCAGGATTCAGGCCAAACTCTAAAGCATGGGTTTAAATCCACTCCATAACCCGCACCAGGCATTGCTCCTGCCTCATCTCACTGGCATTCTTTGGCCCTTGTAGAAGTCAGACACTCCATGTCTCCCTTTGGCTCTCACAGCAGCTCTGTGCTTATGCTCATCAATGTCTTCTTGGAGTGCTTCTTCCCAGTCTCTCTGCACTTATTTAAACCCTAACCATCTTCAGGGCCCTATGCACAAGGCGTCTCCTCCAAAGCACCTTAACTAATCAGCTCGTTTATTGTTTCTTCCACATTGACTGGCATTGCCACTTCGTGTGTTCTCTCTTAATGTTCCTCTCTCTAGAAATAGGACCAGCTCTTTTGGGGCAGGCACAGAGCTTTTTCCATTTGTGTACCCGTTGTCGTGCCCGGTGCAAAGTCTCGCATGCTTTCAGAGCACAGCATTCTTGCTACTGCCTTGGAGGGAAGCCATGGTGCAGGTGTTGGAGGCAGTTCCAGGGTTGCTGGATCCCTGCCACCTGTTGATGGGTCTCAGAGTCTCCCTGGGCAAAGCCTGTGCATGGCTAATGAATGAAGAGGCGTTTGCTTCAGCTTCTATCCCAGCTTCCCAGCTCTGTTTTCCTGGTCCAGATGGCACCTGAGCTTGGCTGTTCCTCCTGGACTTACCTTCTGTATTCAGCATTCTGCTGGCCTCTCTGGTCATTGCAACAGGACTGATGGCTTCCAGCTGTAATAGCTTACAGTCTTCCTCTGCCAGAATTCAGAGGCTCGTACCTTCTGCCGGGAGGAGGGAGTGGGGGAGCATTTGTGGTGGAATGAATTGCTTCCTCCTTGGTACTTTTACAGCATTCTGTTTATCTCCTGTCCTAGCATGCATCTCCCTGTAGCTCAACCATTTATGTCTGTCTCCCCTGCTAAACACAGAATGCCCTAGGGCCAGAACCGTGCATTATCTCTCTGGGCTTACTGGTACTGAACACAGTACTTGGCACTGAGTTGACAGTCATTTCAACTACGGTGAATTCAATAAGCAATTACTAAGTGAGAATGCCCCAGAGGGTGTCCAATCAAAGCAGGCGAGTCATCTGAACTCCATGTTATGTTTCTGCAGCTACTCCGTCCGAAATCCTTAAAGGTGTCCCCTTTGGGCTTGACGCTCCTGTACCCTGGAGGTTTAGGGGACATTTTCTGTCCTCTGGGTAGAAGTACCACCGAGGGAAGGAGGCCAAAGCAGGCCAAAGTATGAAGGCTCTGAGGCTCTGTGAAGTGAATACTCTCAAACAAAAGCCTCAAAAAACTCATTTCCTGGCGGATTTTCACATTGACCCTGTTCCAAAAAGTTCAAAGAGATTTGGGCATGGATTTCTCTTGCTCCACAACACTCAGGGGGTAAAAGATAAGCCACACTTTTTAAAATGTTATTTTTTCTTATTGAAAGATTAAAAAAAAAAGAAAATGAGAGGTTGAGCCTTAATCACTAGATTTCTACTTCATGTGAGTTATTCTTTCTGGCCCTCTCCACCTTGGAGCACTTAAAAATGCTGGATTTTACACAACCCAGGGGAGAATGGGGACATCTTTGGCCTCCTTTGGTGGTTGAATTCACTATACCTGGCCCTTGGCAAGTGTTTGTCTGGCGTACTTGGAGATGACTCACTCTGGAGCCGTCTTTACTCTCTCTGTGATGAATTGCGCCATGCACACCTTCTCTAGGCTCCCCAGGTCACCAGCTCTGTTCGCAGTCACTCCCATGTAAATCTGTGCCCCTCCAGGGCTGCTTACCAGACTCAGAAAGCTACAACCCTTCTTACTGCTGTGGCATGAGATTTTAGGCTGTTGGACTTTGTTCTTTTCAACTACAGCACCAACTTACATACTCCTGCTCAATTCCCTGGGCCCATCTAGACCTTGGAGAAGAAAGCAAAGATGATTTTAGCATATCAGTTTCCAAATACGAACCTCTTTCTCTTCTCACTCTGGCTCTGTTACAAAGTAACAAAATAGTTGTGAAGTCCCCACTGGGCCAAAAGAGAGTCCAGTGCTTGGAAACAAAGGCCTGTCTGCCTGTCTAGAAAGGTTTATACAGGGAATTGGGACTTGGCTTTTGTTTCAGGCTGATGAGTCTGGAGCATTGAGAAAGAAGACACAATTTTATGTCTTAATAGGTTATCCCGCTGTGTTAAATTCTCAATAAATCACCCTGCTACAAGGACAGGGATTGTCTTTTCTTTTCTAACGATGAATACACTTGTATTCACTGGAGAGGCAAATGTAGAGATCGGAAGAGGGTGAGGGAGATCTGACTAAAAGATTGGGACTGTGGGAGGAGGGTCGTGGATGGAGTTTGGCCAAGGGAACGTGTTGCTGCATTTTCCAAGGACTCCGAGGAGTCAAACACTGGTTAACTAGAGCAACTGTTGAAATATTTTGGACTACTGGAAATTTTAGAAGTCCAACATGTATTGAAGACACTGGATCTCTGATTCAAAGTTTTTGTACCAAGAAGTCACCAGGCCCAGATGGCCTCGTCAGTGAATTCTTCCAAATGGTAGGGAAAATACAACACATCTTAGGGAAACGCTCCAGAGACTAGAAAAAGGGGAAAATCTTTCCAACTCATTGTGAGGGCAGCATAACAATGACACCAGAGTCTGAGAATGACATTAAAAGAAATGAAATTACAGATTAATTTCTCTCCTTAATGTAGCTGTAAAAATTCTTAGCAGAACAATAGTTCAAACCTGCAAAATATAAACAGGATACTGTAGCACAACCACACTGGGTTTATTTAAGTGATGTAAGATTACTTTAACATTAAAAATCAAATTTAATTCGCCACAATTACACAATAAGGGAGAATATCATTTGATAATCTCAACTGTTGCAAAACAAATGTTTGCTAACACTCAAATCTATTCCTGATAATAACTCATAGCCAGCTAAATAAAAAGGGAACTTCCTTAATCTGATAAAATATATTTTATTTATTTATTTATTTATTTATTTATTTATTTATTTATTTAGGTGGGGGGGGAGGAGGGAGGGAGAAAGAGAGGGAGAGAAATATCATAGTGTGATTGCTTCTCAAGTGCCTCCTGCTGGAGACCTGGCCCACACCCCAGGCATGTGCCCTGACTGGACATTGAACCGGCGACCCTTTGGTTTGTAGGCCGGCACTCAATCCACTGAGCCATACCAGCCAGGGCTGATAAAATATGTATTTTAAAAAGCTACATGAAACATCACACTTAGTGGTGAAATTTTGAATGTCCTCTTCTAAAATGGAGAATTGGATAAGGATGACAACTATCACCTCTTTTATTCAACGTTATAGTGAAGGGGCTAGCCAGTGTAAAAGGCAAGAAAGAAAAAAAATAAAATGTATAAAGGTTGGAGACAAAGAAATAATAAGATCATATTCTATGTGGAAAATTCAAGAATCTATAAACATACCACTAGAATTTTTGAGTGAATATGGCAAGGGTACTGGATACAATATCAGTATATGAAAAAAATATTTCTGTATGATGGTAACAAACAAGTAGAAAAATAAAACATGTACAATGGTTCTATTTATAATAGCATCAATAAATGTGTGTTAAATACGTAGGTTATGTAATAATGTAATCAATAGAATAATAAGTGATGGGCAAGGCCTCAGTACAAAAGACTAAAAAACATAGCTGAGAAAATGTAAAGAAGGCCTAAATAAATTGGACAGAAACCCATTTTTATGTCTAGAATGAGTTGATGACATAAACATGTTAATTCTCTCCGAAACTCATCTATTCATTCAAAACAGTCCCAATAAAAATCCCAGTGGACCATTTTCTATGGACTTTGATAAGCTAATTCTAAAATTTATAGAAAAAATGTGACATACCAAAAATGTATAAGACAGTCTTGAAAAAGTAAGTTGGAGAAATTAGACTATCACATTAAGATATTTAAAAGTGCAGCAATTACAAGAGTGTTGTGCTAGGCCAGTGGAACAGAGCAGAACAAACAAATAGATAAATAAAATCTTAAGGTATCAGAAAAGTGAAATGCAGTGATAAAAAGTTTATATTTTTAATAAATGTAACTTGGTTTATTGATTATGTAATTTAAAAAAGTTCTTGGCTCCTGTCTTACTCTCCACACAGAAACCGTTCCTGATGGATTATAGATGTAAGTGTAAATGTGAAAACCACAAAGCTTCCCAACAGAAACCTAGGAGACGACCTGTTTGGCTCCTGGGTAGGCAAAGATTTCTTATACAGGCCACAAATCTTTGGACTGGAAATGAAATACTGATAAACTGACCTTTAATGAAATGAGTACTTTTTATACGCTTGCATATTAAATAATGCTTCTGTTCAACAAAAGCCTTATAAGAGGGTGAAAAGATAAGTCACTTAATAAGGGGAGATATTTGTAATACATATATCTGACGAAGGACTTATAAGCAGAATGTATAAAGAATTCCTACAAATATTTAAGAGAAAGACTGATAACTCAGTGGAAAAAGGGGGGAAAGATTGAAATGTGTTTCACCAAAGAAGGTATCTAAATGTCCCGGACACATGAAAACTTGCTCATCAGTCATCAGGAAATGCATACTGAAACCATTCTGAGATCCCTTTATATGAGCTTCATATTACCTAGAATACAAAAGACAGACAATACTAGTATCGGCAAGGATATAAGCAACTAGATCTTTCATACTCGGCTGAGAGGGATGTACACTGTTACAACCACTTTGAAAAATGCAGCATCTGCTAAAGCTGAACACGCACATAGCCTATGACCCATTGATTCTACTCTTGGATATATATCACACAGAAATGCATGCGTATGTGCACATGTGACATATAGAAGGATGTTTATAGCAATAAAAGCCTCAATCTGGAACCAACCCAAATGTCCATTAACAGTAAAATGGACAAATAAGTTGTGGATTATTTATACAACTGAATATCATACAATAAAGAAGAGAGAGAATGAATGACTGCTATCAGCAAGCCACAGAATGAATTAATCTTATAGGATGTGGCGCCATACAAGCAAGAAAAAAAAATTGCATGGTGTATGGCTCTGCTGATATAACATCTAGAAACAGTCAAAATTAATCAATATTAATAAACGAAAGAATCAGGGTTACTTTGGGAAGAGAGTGGACACAAGGTGTGTTTCTGAGGTGCTGCTAATGTTCTTGTTGTCAGAAAGGAATTCACAGGCACACGCACCTGTGAAAGTTCATCTGGCTGTTGTGCCCTTGTGATTTGTCAATTATGCATGCTGGCTCCAATACATTGTTTACATTAAATTACTTTATAACATTAGGAGGCACCTTGATTTAAAAGGCGAGTCACGGCTTCTCTGTTCAGCAGCACACACATTTTTCACAAAATCAATCGCATAATACACCTCCCCCTCCCCCGCTCAAAGAAAAAGTGTGTTTGCTTCATGGTGAGCTTTGTCCTTAGACCAGTAAGCAAGTGTATCCTCAGTCATGCTGGGAAGTTGGGGTGGTAGAGTGAATGCTCCAGGGTGCTGCAGAAATGGGCTTTGACTAAAGTGGTTGCTGTTGTGTGACCATTTGGCATGGTTTTTCAGAGCCTCCATGTTGGCTTCAGGCCGACTTGTGCTCTACTACTTATTAACTGTTATTTGGAGTGAGTGGTGAAGTTCTGAAAACTTCAGTGTCCTTATCTGTAAGACGGGAATAAGGTTAATGCCCTCCAGGGTGTTGTTGAGTATCTAATGGGATAATGCACAGTGACTGGCACAGAGAGGGTGCTCAGTACATGACAGGTTTGGTGGCGGCGACAACTACTACCAGCTATGGAGGGAGTGTGGGGTTGTTGACGATGCCTGTAGGGGGCCCGGAGTAAAGAGTCACGAGTACAGACAGGACTCTCAGTCTTGCTCCTTCTTCTCCCGGAGCTCTGTCTCTCATCTTTTCCTTCGGGGGCCCCCTCTTCACCCTTCTCCTCTCCAGTCTTCCCAGTGGCTCCAGCCCCATTGCTCCCCACCTGGCTCATGCGTCTCTCTCTTTTCTGAGTGGTGTGTGTGGTTATGGTGGAGCTAACCTGTTTTCACTTTATCAGCAGAAACCAAAAGTGTTTGATAAGTGCTCTGTGTCGTCAGACCCCCACTGCAGGGGCTTTGATGTGGAAGCAGGACATGCAAACTCTTTGTATAGGCTAGAACCCAACTCCTGCTTTGACAGGAAGTTGCCTGCGGGTTGGGAGCCTTGCTGACCCCGTGGTTTCAAAAGAAACTGGAAGCTCTGGTAGGGGCAGGGGCAGGGGCAGATTGGGGGTAAGGGTACCAAGCGAAAAAGGAAAAGGACTCCTGAACACAGACAACAGCGTGGTGATTGCAGTGGACAGGGGAGAGGATGGAGGTAGAAGAGGGTATAAGGGAAATACGTGGTAATAGAAAAAAGTACAATAGAAAATAAACTACTAAAAAAACCCAGAAGCTCCTTTTCCCTGGCCAAGAATGTTCCTGTGTCCCAGGATCACTTAGCTCTGCACTTTTCACCTCCTCCCCACCCTCCTCCCTGTGAGTACCAGTTAACTGAGACATTTTCCTTTCTCCTCTCGTTCTACATGAGAACCAATTGCATGTGGCTCGAGGGGAAAAAGGCATCAGAGCATGCTTCTCTTTATTTGGAGCTAAGAGTTTTATGGCTCCTTGGTAGCATTTCTGAGTGCCAGGGAAACAAGAGCTCTCACTCCCTCTGAGCTTCCAGACTGTCCCTTTGGTGTGAGGACATGGGAAGGCACATGGGCAGGAATGGGGACAGCAGGGAACAGGAAGCCCATCTTACCTCTGGGAGGGGCGGGCTGGGCTGTTTGCCAAGAGGAGAGATGGCAACTTGTGTTCCCGGAAAAGCAGCCGTGTGGCCTGTAAAATTAGCACAGATACCTGGTCTGATCTGCTGTCCCATCTTCACGGCTCTGTCGCTTTGTCTGTTGCTCACATATGAAAATCCACTCTGTTTCTCCTTCTAGGAGGAAAAATGTGGGTGGACCAGGAAGGACTCCTGGTCCTTCCTGGAGAGAGGTGTGCTTTGACAAAAGAAGCTTGTATGGCAGAGACTGGCTGGCAGTAAGATCCATGCCTGTTGTATTTTACTCAGGTTGGAGAGACATTTCCCCTTCTCCGTGGGGACTAGAAAGCGGGGCTGATGCCATTGAGAATCACATGCTCCAGCCGGGACAGCTCAGGAAATGCCAGGATTTAGAGGGAAGAGCCTCTTATCCTCTTCCCTCTTGAAGGAGGTTCAGGGAGTTCAGAGGCATGATGGGGCTCCCAGCACCGGGGAGCTGTCTCCATGGATAGCGAGGCTCCCCTGTGCTGCAGAAACGCCTCTTCCTCATTGAGCCAGAGACAGGTAGTGCTCACCAGGGCCCACTTCCTGCCCAACGCTGGTTTTTAAAGACCTTGAGCATAAGTATTCAAAAAACAAAACTGCTTTTGTCTGGACACTAGAGTTGGATTTATTTATTATTATTTTTGTCATTGTAAAAATGAGCGAGAATGTTTAAAGAACCCCTTACAGGAGAGGACCCCAGAGGGAGTAAGAATGGGCTTGGCCATGAGGAACAAATAACACACGTACAAACTTCAGGCTCTTCCCAACTGTACTTTGTCCACCATCTCTCCCATGCATTCAGGATACTGAGTCTTTCCTGGCCCTGCCTTGGGTGCCCCTGGGTCCTGCTTACCTCTATGGGGGTGGTAGCTCTGTCCCACCTCAGCAGTTGAAGTCCATCTACAGGGTACTGCTATATCTGGTAGAGGTTGCAAAAACAACATGAAAAGCATGAGGAATAAGGGCTTTACCAAATCAGTGGGTCATTACCAATACATTCTGATGGGGGTGCCTCATGCAAGATGGAGAAATCAATAAGATGGAGCTGGGAAGCCAGCCTCAGGCATCACATAGACATCCAACTGGGCATGAAACCTGTAAAGGCTGGGTGGGTAATAGAGGTGATTATAGAGAGGTGAGCAAGGACTGGCAGTGTGGAGGTGAGTGGAATGGCATGAAGAAGTTATGCTGGTGAGAGAGGTGGTCCAGCTGGGAAATGAGTTTGCATGCAGATCAATTTATCTGGCATCTTCATGGGGCCAGGGCTTGGGGACATGGTAGCTGAAGCCCAAATACAGCCCTGCTCTCATGTTGACTTTCCAGTTTGATGTCTATGAGCACCTTCCTTCTTTTGACCTTGCTATGCGTTATGGGCCCAAAGGAAGAGTCCTAAACAGAAGGGACCTCTCCAAAAGGAAGAGCACACAGAAAGTGAGTGATCCAATTTGTTTTTTCTTAGGCATCATCTAGTGGGGCCGATGACTCCAAAGCCATTGTACCCTCCATTGTCTCAGCTCTAGTTATTCAAGGGGAGTCTCTATGAGAAGCATTTAATTACAGGCCGCTCTTCTCCCAGTAGCATTGGTTAACACTCTCCTTCCTCCCAGCCACCCACTAAGTATTACTTTGTCCAAAAATGTGAATTCATGCTAATAGTAATACAAGCTAATTCAAACTAAATTATTGCAGAAAACCACCATCCAGAATATAAAGGGAAAAAGTGCTTTGATTGGTGACCCCTTGGGATTGCACCTCCCCCGCCTTGCCCCCTCCCCCTGCCCCCGTCCAGGTCTTCTCCACAGTATGAATAACCAGGTTTTGACAGGAAAAGTCAAGTTTGTATTTTTATTCCATGTTTAAAAAATCAATAGGCCCCTGTAGCACATAATCCCCACCCCACTCAGAGGCAAAAAATTGAGAGTTGGCTATATTTAAAATTGCTATGTTCTCTTCATCTTTAAATTGCTGTGTTTTTCACAGATGCAATGTTTGCGTTTGGGCATCAGTAGGGGAGAGACATAGGTGGTTGGAAGAGGTGGTTTTTTTTTTTTGTTTGTTTTTTTGTTTTGTTTTTTGCTTATTTACCGTAGAGAAAGCAAAATAGTTTCGAAAGTAGCTGAAGCCTGGGAAGTCAGGTTTCAGTTTGAATTGGCAGTTCAAGAGAATGATAGATGAACTGAATTACTTTTTCTGGTAAGAGAATGGAAATACTAATAGAAGATATTCTCTTAGGAGTTTAAAATATGGAATATTAAGAGAAGAAGTTAAATATGACTTGTATTTCTTAGGAAATGTGATGCTGTCTCTTGGAACCCCTTGCTGCATTTCATAAATATATTTTGTTTTCCTTACCCATAGATATATAATAAAGAGACTGTTAGACCCAAAGTCTGGCTTAGTCTAGCTCTTGGATGTTTGTTCATTGTGGCTTTTTTAAATAGAACCAAGTGCATGCTCGAATTCACATTCCCTTTAAGAAAACCACCTATACATACGTTTTTGAATTGTAAGACACATAGGCTTTGGGTTCCTGTGTGTATGGAGGAGGAAGGGGTGGGGAAAATAGTGAGTTTATTGGTCAGTTCCTTGGCATATTTCACTGTTCATTTGCAGATCATTAGCTACTTGGTGGAGAACTGAGAGGAGAGAAACTTTAAATTGTACATTGAATATCAATTTGAAGTCAAACGGTAATGAGTCAATGGAGGATTCAGATTCGATTTGTACAAGTTCAGTTTGTGTGTAGTATACAAGCCCACCTGTACAGGTGTCAGCCAGTCACAGAAGCATCGGTGTAAGATGCAGACGTAGGAACAAGGACAGTAAGAGACAAAGTGGGGGTTGAACAAGAAATAAAGTGTAGTAGCAAGCAGAGATGAAAAACCAGGGCTTCTCTGAATTTTTCTACCTCTCCACCCTGTTCCCCTCTTTGTAACGTCCTTCTGATTATTTGCCTATTAGTTTTCTATCCCATTGACATTTTTTAAAAATCTTACCCTCTGAAATGAAGCCATGTGTGATGATTGCATCCCAAACCAATGAGATATTACCTTTTGCCTTTTTTTTTTGACCAAAAAAGGGGCTAATTTTAGGACAGTATACAATAATACGTTTGGGGTTAGAAACATCATATTTTAGTTCCTGCAGCATTACCTGCTAGTGCTCTGATCGTGGGTTATGTTTGAAAACTGGTTAATAAAATTTCCTAACTCCTGCAGAGCTGCTGAGGGTTAAACGAAGAACTGTATATAAGAAAAAAAGTCTTAGCATACAGCTTGGCACATAGCAAGAGCAAGGAATATTAGCTATTATGATTGTAATTATGATTTTAAGGATGTTTTTATGGATCTGGTTTAGTTACAAAAAATGTCTTATAAATTGGTTTTGGAGAAAACTTGCTGGAAATTTCCACTTGAATAGAAGAGCTAGTCCAAGTGGCTTGGAGGAAGTGCCATTTTTCTCTGGCTCAGATGGGGAAATGCTGTCTTGTAACAAAAAGGGCGGTGGGGAAGTTTATGTTTTCACCTCAGGCAGCCAGAATCAGCATCTGCAGAGCATGCAGCATGGATTTCGAATGTTCTACCAAGCTTTCTGGGGATTCTTAATTTTGCTAAAGTTGAAAGCCATAAACTTTCATGAAGGTGCTATTCTCTCAGTGGTCTCATAACTAAAAGGCTTGGTCCAAACAGCAATGATTTCAGCAAAGCGGTGTTATAATAGGAGCATCTTAAGTTGAATGTTATTTTTTTTTTTGAAGAAAACCAACTTTCTTGACCACACCGCACCTACTGAATAAGGATCTGTATTTTAATAAGATCTTTGGTGATGCATGAGCATCTTCAAGTGCAAGGTGTACTAAACTTTATCTTTTCTCCCCTTAGTCTTAAATTGGGCCTTGCTAGTCTAGATGTCCAGGGTCCTTGGGGTCTGCATTCACCCACGGTGTAGGAACAAACACTGAAGGTCCTTCCATGGTCCACCTTATGTCTACAGGGAGAGCTTTGCTTCCTCTTTTCTAATTGGATTCAGGTTTCCCTCCTACATGCCTGCATCTCTAACCTGAATGCATGCACGCACTGAGATCAGACACTTGTATTTGCTCTCCTTTGATGTCATTGTGAGCTGGGCAGCCCCGCCAGAGAGCAGCTAGAGTGTGTTAACATGCTGTGAATTAGCAGGGATGGCAACTCTTGCCTATTAATGTGAGAGGAGAATGGCTAATTCCAGCTCATTTCTATTCTAGAAACTAAATGTAGGCTCTGAAAGCAGCAGCTCATTGCTGCACCGGTGATGCTAATTACTTTCCAACCATGTTATGAATAAATAGGTGGTGTTTAGAAAGCTAAAGTGTAGGGTTTTGTTTGTTTGTTTGTTTTTTAGGAGGCAAACCACACCCCTTCGGGGGAATTGGTAGATGGTGAGTGAAGTTACCCAAGGGGTGTTTGGGACTCCGCGCTTCTGACAGAGTAGTGAGGAATCTAGGTTATTCAGAGAAGGACAGTTAGTAACACATGGTGTCCTGATTCTCTTGTTGTAATTAGTTCTGTCCCCAGTGCCACATCATTCTCCCCTGCTGTCCCTGATTTCCCATTGAGTCCAAGGAAGCTGACCCCTGTAATGAAGGCTGTGTCTGCATTTCACACTCCATTTTACTTCCCATGAGCCCTCCGTGGTGTGAGGCTGTCAGGTGACAGCGGTTTACTTCCTTTCCGCATGGAACTGGAGAAGAATGGCTTTCCTGCCGCAACCACTCGTGTGTACTTCAGCATCCTCTTGGAGATTGTAAAAAGGCGCGTTCAGGGCTCTGCATCCTGGGTCAGAAATTCCGACCAGGGTTTTTGAGGAAGGACTCAGGAAGATGCAGTCAGTGTTCAAAAGCACTTTGGATGATTCTGATGGTGTTTTCGAGGTGCCACTATTGGCTAACAATTAAATCATTAATAACTGGGATGTCTAAGAAGACGGCTGAGTCTCTGACATGCCCTCAACTATATATTAAGATAGTTGTGATAGAGGATCTCTCTCTGTAATCATTTCCTTAGAGTTAGTTAACTGTTATTTCACTCAGACATATCTATTAACATCTGCAGCACACCCGATATTGTGCTGATGCTGTGGATAAGAAACAGAAATCCGGCACAGTCGCTGTTCTCAGAGATATCACCGTCTGCTGAGGACACAAACGTACAGAGCAATAAACGGTGCTAGGCATCCAGTGGTCTAGCAACAGGACACAGGACCCACGAGGACCCAGAGTTGGAAAGACAGGCACAGAGCAAGTTCCCACTGTGTTCTGATGGCTCTGTATACTGGGCTCTCCAGGGATGGCTATAGCAAGGGGAGACTGAGAACCTCGGGCAACTCTTGGAGATACAGGGAAAGCAAGTTTGTCCTAAAAATGCCCATTCTGATGGAGAAGGCAGATCCAAATATTTAACTAGCTGATTTTTCATGGACTCATGTGGAATTTGGTCTCTAAGAAGAAAAACTAAGCTGTTAAGAAAACTCATGCTGCCAAGAGAAAACCTCAAAAAGCACACTGAGGATTTGTGGGATTTCTTGAAGCATGGTGGTCCTGTTACTAAAAGCTTAGAGGAGATAGGTTCACTCCATTGCCTCGAGTTTTGAAGGCTCTCTGGCCATTATTCATTACCCAATAATAAATATCATAGTGAAAATTACCTTTAACACTCAAACATTGCTGGGATTTTACGGGATTGAACTGCGCGGTCTGCCATGGTATTTAAAAAGTCACATGGATGAGATGCTTTTATAGCCCATGCTTCATAGGCTATATAAAGCAAGCACCTGCACACTATCCTTTAAAATGAGAACATTCAAGCACGGCATTTAGGCATGAGGGGACCTCTGCTTGTTAATTAAACCTGTTGGCAGTGTTACTTTTTAAGAAATAGAAGAGGAGGTTTGAGGCAATTAGGAGAGGATTTGTTCTGAGAAGGATAGTCCACCTGGAACTGTCACTTACATCAGCAGGACATGTGGATTCTTTATGGGCTGTAGCCCAAGCTGGAGCTGGGCATCGTAGGGAGAAAGCAGATCTGTAACAGACTCGCTAACCAGCCATTGGCTGTGAGGTTAGTGCAGCTGTTCAGACTCTGTTTACGGTGGGGATCGGTGGTAAATGTTCATTTAGATCAACTGTATTATTATTATTTTCCATTGAACAGAGGGTTTAAGAGGAGACTAGTCACTTTCCAAGCTAGATAGGAATTAGTTTTGTGCTTACTAGTATCTGTAGTTTAATATCTTCCTCTTAATTCTGCTCGGCAAGCAAGAGAGAGGCTGGAGCCCATGAGTGCTGGCCACGGCTCTCTTATTTTATTCATTTTTTATTGAGATATAATTCACCTCACATAAACTTAACCACTTTAAAGTGAGCAATTCAGTGGCATTTAATATGTTCAGCCACCACTTCTACCTAGTTCCAAAACATTTTCGTCACCCCCAAAAGGAACCCCATAACCGCTAAGCAGTCACTTCACATTCCTCCCTACCCCCAGCCACTGGAAACGCCAGTTTGCATTCTGCCTTTATGGGTTTACCTATTCTGAGTATTTCTTACACAGGAATACTATGATATGTGACCTTTTGTGACTGGCTTATTTCACTTGGCCTGTTTTCGAGGTCCATCCCCATTGTAGCGCATATGCATGCTCCATTTTCCTATGGCTGCATAATGGCCCATGCGTATGCACTGAAATTTGTTTATCTATTCATCCTGACCATCCAGGTCAGGACGGTCGGATGGGTCAGGAGGTGTCCAACATCTACTCCTCTTTGTCTTCTAAACCCACCGTGGTGGTGGGGGAGGGTGCGATTCCTTTTTGGATTTTACAGTTGAGAAAACTGAAGCTTGGAAGGCAAGGAGCTCACCAATGAGCTAATACACGGAGATGGGATCTGAATCTCGTCTTCCTCATCTTTGTGCTCCCCACATCCATCCTTGAATCTGGAGCACGGAGCCTCAGTGAGTGAAGGCGAGAGTGCCTGGCCGTGTGACTGAGTGACTAATGAGAAGGCAAGGTCTGTCTGATGCCAATCTAAAGGGGATGAGAGTTTGGAAGATGCTCTCTTTTCCTCCACAAACACTAAAATCCCCTGGAGCCGTGGTGAGTGTGGCCAGGGAGTAAGATGGTTGAAGTAAGGGGTCTGGGCTCTGTGAGGTTCCAGGATGGAGTTGGCTCAGCTAGGAGGATATTTCCATTTCTCCCTTGACCTGCTTCTCTGTACAGACTGCTGGGTGCAGGGAAGTCTGTGGGCTGGTCCTTCTCAAATACACTTCCAGGGCATGTTCTGGCCCTTTGCTGTGGGGTTAGAGAGAGCTTTCTGAGAAACCTTAGCTGTAAAAGGTGGGGAAAGTGAAGAAAGCAAGGTGAAATGTAATTTCCTTTTTAATATAGATGGTCATTTAATCTAATATTATAGGCAATGATTAGATCTTAAAAACCTATAAATTACATTTGACAAGTCTGGTGCGCTCTGCTTTCCCTCTGGGCAATTACACGCGGCAA
>PVJI01009852.1:0-63326 GCA_004026765.1 Micronycteris hirsuta | reverse complement strand
ATTATTCTTGGTTGTAGGCCCTTGCTTTTCATGATTTGAAATATCTCTCTCCAGCCCCTTCTTGCTTGCAAGGTCTCCTTTGAGAAATCTGCTGACAGTCTTATGGGTATTCCTTTGTAGGTAACTGTCTCTTTTTCTCTTGCTGCTTGTAAGATTCTTTCCTTATTCTTGACCTTGGGTAATGTAATTATGATGTGCCGTGGTGTGTTCCTCTTTGGGTCCCGCTTCTTTGGGGTTCTCTGAGCTTCTTGGATTTCCAGGAAGCCTATTTCCTTTGCCAGATCTGGGAAGTTTTCCTTCATTATCTGTTCAAAAATACATTCCATTTCTTGGTCTTCCTCTTGTCCTTCTGGCAGCCCTATGATCCGGATATTGGGTCGTTTACAAATGTCTCTGAGGTTCCTGAGTCCCTCCTCATGTTTTTGAATTCTTGTTTCTTCCTTCTGGTCCACCCCATTGGTTTGAGATCCAACCTCCTTTTTTTTCCTGTTGGTTCCCTGTAAATCTTCCTCCATTATCCTTATCATATTCTTCATCTGTTCAATTATTTGCGTCCACCTTTCTTCCAGTTTTGTTAGCATTTTGATTACAAGCATTTTAAACTACGCATCTGATAGGCTGACTATGTCGTCATCCGTTAGTTGTACTTTGTTCTGATCTTTCATTTTGGCCATTTTCATTCTTTTTATCTCGGTGCACTTGTCGGCTCGCAGGTGCCTGCAACCTGGGTCGCTTTTTGGATGACGTTGCCTCTGGGGGCGGGGCCTCCTGGGTGTCGGACTTCCCTTCAGTTCGATTCTTTCCGTTCTGGTTGTTTAACTTTTCACCTCTGCGTTCATTGTTTAGACACTCTGGATATGCGGGCGGCGAGTGCGTCCACCTACGCCGCCATCTTGGTGGAAGTCCTGATTTTAATACTTTAAATTGATTTTATAATCCACTGATGAGTTGCATTCTTTCATATGAAAAACATGATTAAATGAAAACTATTTTACCTTTGAATTACCAAGCTTCATAGTTTTCCAAATTGACCAGATACTATGTGAAATTGCTAAATTCACTTAATAGTTCTAGTCTTTTTAAAAGATTTCATAGGTTTTTATATATACTTAATCATATATACCAGATAAGGACAGTTTTATTCTTTTCTGATCTCTAGGCCTTATATTTTCCTTCACTTGTTTTGATTAGGACGTCTAGTACAATGTTAAGTAGAAGTAGTAAGAGCAAACACCATGTCTTGTTGCTGATATAAGGGGAAAAGAGTTTGTTTACCATTAAGTATGGTGTTAGCTAAATGGCTTTTGTAGTTATCTTTTATTAGTTTGAGGAACTTCCCTTCTATTTTTAGTTTGCTAAAAGTTTCCATCAGTTGTTGAGTTTTAACAAAGACTTTTCTGCATCTATTGAGATGTTCTTCAGATTTTTGTTTTTTATTCTTTTAATGTGGAGTAGTGCATGCATTATTTTTAATGGAAAACCAAACTTTCAAGTATTTCTGGATTTGATTGCTGTGTTTTGTTTTAAGGATTTTTAAGTCTTTATTCATGAGGATTTTGGTCTGTAGTTTTCTTGGTTTGTCCTACTTTCAGATTTTGGCATCAGAATTATGTTGTCCCCTCTGCTTGTATTGGTTTAACATTATTTCATCTTTACATAATTAGTAGAATTCACTGGTGATTCTGGAGTGGGATTTCTGGAATGTGACCGGAAGTTTCTTTGCAGGATAGCTTTTATTATCAATTTGATTTCTTTAATATATATGGGATTGCTTATCTCTTCTAGTTCTTGTTTTAGTTTCGGTCATATGTGTTTTTTAAGGAAATTTGTCCATCCAAGTTGTTGAATTATTTCATGTAAAGATTTTGTAGTATTTCTGTATTAATCTAATAATGTGCATAGGATCTGTAATGATTCTCTTTTCATTCCTGATGTGGATAATTTATGATTTATCTTTGTTTTGGTCTATCTTGCTAGAGCTTTATCAGTTTCCAACCGATAAAGAACCAACATCTGTCTTTGCTCATTTTGTTTTCTATTTAATTGATTTCTAAATATTTTTAATGTTTTCTTCTCTGTTTCTTTTACTTTTACTTTTTAAGCTCAGATCAGGGATCAGTTAGCTTTTTCTGTAAATATTTCAGATAAATACAGGAGTGGGCAAAAGTAGGTTTACAGATGTTCATATGGAAAATAATACAGTTAATAATACAAGAATCAACTTGTGTGTTTGGTGTACTCACAACTGTAGACCTACTTTTTCCCACCCTGTATTTTGGGCTTTGCAGACTGTATTGTTTCTATTGCAGCTACAATGCAATTCTTCCATTGTAGATGATACATAAATAAGTGAACATGATATGGACCACTGATACATGAATTTCACATAATTTTCTTGTGTCATGAAATACTGTTCTTTGAGTCTCCTCCACCCTCCGCAAGCCAAGCATTCAAAAATATAAAAACCATTCTTAGCTTGCTGGCCATGTATAAACATTTAGCATGCTGGACTTGGCTTTTGGATTATAGTTTGCCAGCCCATTGCCTAGATCATTAAAAATACACTTTTATTTTTTTCTAGTGTAGGCATTTAGAGTTATGAATTTCAAAGCACTAGTATACCGCATTTTAATATATTTTATTACTTTATTATCTTTGCAATTTATTCTTTGACTCATGGATTATTTAGAAATGTGTTTTTTAATTTTCCAAATATTTGGCCATCTCTTAGGTATCTCTAATTGTTAATTTCTAATTTAATATCATTGTGATTGAGGAATATACTCTGTATGATTTTATTTCTTTGGGGGTTTTTCGATACTTTTTAACATACCTGTGTTGGTGAATGTCTTGTGTATCTGAAAAAATATGTGTATTTTGGAATTGTTAAGTGAAGTGTTCTCTAAAGTATCCATTAGATCAGGTTGGTTGATAATAATCCCGTATCTCATTTTTAAAATCATTTTATTGTTTTCTAAGTGAGGGGTATTAAAATCTCTATAACAGTTCTGAATTTGTCTGCTTTGCCTTTCAGTTCTGTCAATTTTTGCTTCATTTAGTTTGAGGCTCTGTTGTTAGGTCCGTACACTTCACGGATTGTTGGGTGTAAATTGTTACCATTATGAAATGTCTCATTATCTCTGGTAATAACATTTGCCTTGAGTTTTACTTTTCCCAATACTGTTATAGCCACATAGCTTTCTTGCTTAGCATTTGTATGATATACTTTTTGTGCCCTGTGTACAAATACACTCTGTATTTATATTTAAATTGTCACATTTAGTCTATTTACATTTAATGTAATTATTAATATGGCTGTATTTAAAGGCTCCCATTTTGCTATATATTATGTTTTTATCCCATTTGTTATTTGTTTCTCTTTTCTTATCCCTGTTTTGGTAAACTAATTATCTTTTAGGATTCCATTTTATCTCCTATATTGACTTTTTAAAAATTAACTTTATTGAAGTATAATTCAGTACAATAAAACACTTATTTAAAGTATTATGTTGTCATGACTTTTAACAGATTTATATACCCAATACCAAAAAGTACCCTTGCAATCTTTGCAGATAGTTTCATAACATCAAGTTAAACTACCATTGGTCTGCTTTCTATCATTAGAGATCATACTAATCTTTTCTAGAGTTTCATATGATTGTAATGATACAGTGTCTTGCTTCCTTCACTCAACATAGTTTTTGGGTTCATTTGTGTTCCTGCATGTATATCTGTAACTTAACCCCCTTCCCCTCCCCAACCCCCCATAGTAGTCTACTGTATAACACATAGCATGGTTTCTGTGTCCATTTGGATTGTTTCTGGTTTTTGGTTATTGTGAATAAAGTTCTTATGAATATTTGTATTTGAATCCATGTATGGTCATATATTTAAGTTAAACTTTGGTAAATAAAATCACTATCGCTAGATTATATATGATATTTTGTGTGTGTGGTAGCTTTATTGAGATATAACTCAAAGATCATAAAACTCACCCACTTCAGGTATAAATTCAGTAGCTTTTAGTATAGGCACAGAGTTGTGCAACCATTACCGCAATCAATTTTAGGCCATTTACATCATATCCCAAAGAAACTCTGTACCCTTTTGCTATTACCTGTCAACTCCTCTTTCTTGCCTTGGCCTGAGCAACCCATAATCTACGTTCTCTCTCTGAGTAGATTGCCTAATTAGAATCATACAGTATGTAGTCTTCTATGTCTGGCTTCTTCCACTTAGCATAATACTTTCAAAGTGAATCCATGTTGTACTGTGTTTCAGTACATCATTTTTTTTATTGCCAAATAATACTGCATTGTATGATTATACCACATTTGATTATCAGTTCATCAGCTAGTAGATATTTGGGTTGTTTCCACATTTTGGCTATTATGAAAAATTACTGCTGTGAACATTCACATATAAGTTTCTCTGTAACATCAGTGTTTCTCTCCTTCTCTCCCTCCCTTTCCCTCTCTCTAAAAATAAATAAATAATAGCTGTTAAAAAAAAGACACTTTAACTTAAGAAACTACAAGGCTATTTTCCAGCTATTGTGCTATTTTTACGTTGTATCTAGCAATGTCTGATAGTTTTACTTTCCCACATCTTCACCAGTATTTATTGTCAGTCTTTTTAACTTTAGTCTTTTTACAGGGGTGGGGTGGTATTACATTGTTTTTATTGTGCATTTCCCTGATGATTAATGATTTTGAGTGTTTTTTTTTTTTTTTTTAATATGGTTGTTGGCCATTTGTGGATCTTCTTTTGTGGACTGTTCAAATTTTTTCTCCTTTTTGAGGGAGGTAACTTTTTAACTTGTGATTTCATTAGTAGTGCTTCTTGAGCAAGTGATACTTCACATTTTTGATCTTAGGGTCCTTCCTTTACTTTCTCACAGGTATTGGAAACCCTAAAGAGCATTTGTTTATGTGGGTTGTATCTATAAGTGTATCTCATTAGGTATTGAAACTGAAGAATTTTGAAAATATTCATTCATAATTACAATTATATACCTACTGCATGTTAATACAAATAAAACTGTAACTATTTTCTAAAACCAAAAAGGAAATTTGTGGGAAGCAAGACATTATTTACAATTTTGCAAATCACTTTAATCATGGCTTCATAGAAGGTAGTTTATCATTAAACCATATAAAGAAAATCACACATATATTGAGAAAAGGGAAGAGTATTTTAATGTCTTTATTAGATAATTGCAAACACTCTGTTGATACTATTCCAAAACTTGACAACTGGTGTAGTGTCTTAAGTTCTTGTTCGAAGATTGAATTTGAAAGCAATGCAACGATCTTTTTGTTAGTCTGTCTTGCACTTGAAATGGATCTTTTACCTACGTATGCCTTGTAACATCATGCACTGGTTATTTGGAAAATACTGGTTCACTGAATTATGCAGATTTTTCCACATGTGTGTCCACACTGACATACTTTATTATTCAATATTTAAAAATCACATTTCTGAATATCTCCACTCAATGAAAACAGTCTTTAAGCACTGGTAAGCTGTTAAGTTCATGGTGCTGAGTTCAAGTTTTCTAAAATTCTAATTTTTGCTGGAAAGCTTAAATTATAGTGTTGACAACAAAAAGTGTCAGTTTTTCTTGAAGTGACAGGCTTGCTTTGTTCACTTTTCAGAAAATACCTCAAGTAAAAAATAGTTTTCCATCAGAAAAGGTAGTCTATTCAGGTTATAACTCAAAATTACTCAAATGCTTTTTCTCAAGACAGTTGTAGAAGCACAGATTTGCAGCAGAAGTACATTGTGTATACTTCCAATCTCATACAGAATGTTAACACATACTTAAGTGCAGGTCAGGATTCGCCACATCTCATATTTCCATGTGTTTAAGGGTTAAGATTTAATTAATTTTACAGCCTCATCAAGGACAACCTTAAGTAGAACCACCCTTTTTTTTCACCCCTGCAAGTGCATGGCAATGAAAATACAATGACTATTGGGTGTCAGTACCTTGATTTGTGCTCAGGTGGTAGTAGTCATATCCATCATTGCTTTTGCAATTAGCCCAAATGTCAGCACAAGTTATTTCAGGGTAAACTGAGATGTAAAAAAATTATTCACCACTTGTGTTTGCTACCATGCATTAACAGTAAAGAAGATCTTTGATAATTAGATTTTTGATGATTAGTTGATGCTAGTACTGGATAAGTACATTCAAAACAGAAAGTCCAGCCACATCTGTAAGCCATAAGTACAGTTCTGCAGCAATATTAACTCCTTTTTCATATTTGCAGATAAGTCTTTAATTCATTGCGTAACTTTATCCTTGGAAGGTGGAAATGCCTGTTTTCTTTTACTGACTTTTTATTCAGTTGACTTTAAGCACTAGTATGCAAGAGTTTATGTCTCTCAGATATTATGTACACTTGTCAACTGATGCACTATAACTTTTTAAAATACTTCATTGATATTTTTATTTTTAGTTTGAAAAGCTGTAATAGTTTTTGGCTTTTAAAGAAATCAACATGTGTATATTTAAAATATTAAATTTTTTTTTTAATGCTGAATGATTTCAAATGACAGTGCAATTGAATTGGCACCGTAGTTCAATTTAAATATGTTGTTTTACATAAGATACAGTAAGACAACTTAATATTTATAGCTAAAAGGAAAATAGGTTTATTATATTTTCATTTGTAGTACATAATTTCATCTAGTTTCTTTGGAGTAGATTTTCCCCCTTTTGTAAGAATAGTAATATGTCAGGTATTTCTTTCCATCAGCGTAGCAGTGGGTTGAAATTACAAATCATTTAATCTCCCTTTTTAAATTCAATGACCTATTTTTAATTATAAAGTTATAAATTTTATTTTATTTTAAATATTACTAAGTTTTAAAATAATTGTTTTAGATTAAAAAGTTTTAAACCAAATTTAATATTGCAAAACAAAACAGGAGTACTCTTACTGTGTTTCTACATATATTGAAAAATGTGCTCTTCTTGTCTTTCCACATATATAGGAAAACTGAGGCTTCAAAATAATAATTTACCGGATCATAATAAGACTATAGAGATGACAGCAGGTGTAACTATTGAAGAAAGCTAGTAAAGCACAGTAGAAGTAATGAACACAAAAATCTTTTGTATTTACTCACATATCCGCCTAAGTCGTGTTCAGTTCTCACTGCAGATTGAGGATATCATTTGGTATTATTTATTTTATGCTTAAAGAACTTTATTTTGTATTTTGAATTCTGTCACATTTTCTCAGAACGTCTTTAAAAGTGAACAGTTAAAAAACTTTTCATATATATCTTACCAATTTTTAAATTTTATCAATTACAGTTGACATTCAGTATTTTATTACTTTCATATATACAGCATAATGATTAAACATTTATATTATTTATGAAGTGATCCCCTTGTTAAATCTGGTACCCACTACCATACATAGTTATTATAGTTTTATAGCTATACATTCTGAGCCTGTAGTCATTACATACTGTATCTTAGTCCTCATTTGTCTTTGTTATACAAGTTATACAGGGTGAGACAAAAGTAGGTTTATAGTTGTTTATATGGCAAATAATATAATACTTAATAAATGAAAGTGCAAAAATAAACTCTTTTGCATAGTCATAACTGTGTAAACCTACTTTTACCCTACTCAGTACTCAGATTTGGTATGCTTAATGCTTACTGTCATTCTTCATGTCATTGTAGACATTTTTTGTCTGAAGTCATTTTGGTTCTCTGAAGCTCATTCTCGAGTAGTGTCACAAAAAGTGTTCATGTAACAACAATACTCTGATTTCTTGCATGTTGCTAATGGTGCCCTTCATGCTTGAAAATCAGCCCTGACTGGTGTGGCTCAGTGGGTTGGGCGTCGTTCCACAAACCAAAAGGTTGCTGGTTCAATTCCCAGTCAGGTCACATGCTTGCGTTGCCAGCAAGGTACCCAGTTGGGGGCGTGCAAGAGGAAACCAAACAACGTTTCTCTTGTGGATCATTGTTTCTCTCCTTCTTACTCTCTCCCTTTCCCTCTCTTTAAAAAGAAAATCAGTTATGCTGCATTATAAAATTTTTGGTTTCCATTTTCTCTTCTTGATTATTTTAAATGTTATTCCATTTATTTTCTGGCATTAAAAAAAATTGCTGTCAAAAGTTGGATAATCTGATTTTCCCTTTATAAATAGTCTTTGCCTTGTTCTCCAAAGGATTTTTTTCATTAAATTCTATTAAGTTTAGGATATAAATTCATATTTGTTTTTCTGGGTTGATAGTTTTAGTTAAACAGAGTTCTTTTTCAATATGTAATTTCAAATCTTTTACTTGAGGGAAATTTTATTTGTTCTTTTGCCATGGTTTGCTTTGGATTTCTTCTCCAGGGACTACTGTTTTCTGTCTGTTGGATCTTTTTTTTCTGTCTGGCAATGTTTGTCACATTTTGATGTTTAAAAATTTTTTTCACCTTTTTTATTTTCTATTTTTCTTAAAGGCATAATCTATTCTGTTTATTCTCTTTTATGTTCACTCTAGTTCAGTCTACTTCTGAAGTGATTTTTTTTATTTCTACTTATTTTGTCATTTCATTTCTGAATTTTTCTAACTCTGGTTATGTCTCATATAATTTTCTTAATGTCTTGTTTTGAACTAGGTTATAATTTTTTTAATATTTATTTATTTTTAGAGAGAGGGGAAGGGAGGGAGAAAGGGAGAGAAACATTGATGTGTGAGAGAATCATGGACTGGTTGCCCCTTGCACACTTCCAACCCGGGACCTGGTCCACAACCCATGCATTTGCCCTGACCGGGAACTGAACCAGCAACGTTTCAGTTTGCAGGATAACACCCAACCCACTGAGCCATACTTGGGCAGAAGGTTATAATTTTTATCTATTCTCTATGCATGTTTTTCTGACATGCATGTTTTCTTCACCTTAGAGATGTTATTTTACTCCTTTGTGTTTTATTATAATAATTTTGCTTGGGATTTGAAATAGATAGTTTCTTTGCTCATTTTTATATGATACTAGATTTTTGGAATTTTTAGAGGGTTTTGTGGTTCAGGGTATCTTTTTAAATTGGTTTCGTTATTTTTGTGTAGTATTAAAAAATATCATTGCTTTTTGAGCTATTCTGTCACTGTATCTCTAACCCATGTTTATCTGGAACTTCTCTTTCCTTCTTCTCTCTTTTGCATTTCTTACTCAGTTTTGATTACATTCTCAGCAGTTTCCCCTCTGTGTGGATCCCTATTCTAGAAGGAGCCATAGGTGGCCATTTTCAAGAGTTTATAAAAGCTAATCTGCTCTTGTTTCACCCTCACCATGGACCCCTTTGCTATTGGATTGGGCAGCAACTCCTGCTTCCCCTTTTTATCTGATCTCATCAAATTGGCCTGCTGTGCTTTCTGTTGAATTACCTGCCTCTTAGCTATTTTAGACTTCTGTTCTCAGATGTGTCATACACCTTGTTGCATCCTTCTGCTTTCTTCTGCACTGGTGCATAAGACCACTCAAGTTTGTGACTATTGGTTTGTTTTCATCCCCATGGAGTTTGGGGGAGTTACCTTGTTTCCTGGTTTTGTTTTAAATTTACCCTTGGGTTTTGGTTGCCTCATTAGTTCTGTGTATTTCCTTTGGGATTCAGAGACTTAAGAACACCACCTTCCCAAGATTTTCCCCTTAAAAGCCTATCATAGAGACAACATTGAAAAATACAAATTCCAGAGAAGACACTACAGGGTTATTACATTTATTAAAACATCTTATATAGTAATGTGGAACTCTTGTTTTTCATAGTTTCTCTTCTGAAAATGATATCATGTCCAAAAAAATATACCCAAAGTATACAATTGAATATCTAAGGAAGACCAAGATTGGTTGTCTAATTGTATTTCAGAATTAGACCATCATCAGACATTTGAATACATTATTCTGAATAATAGGGTTTATTATCAATCATTGCAGAATCTTAACCTTGATCTTAATAACTTCTGTTTCCTCTTCCTCTTGAGTGATGCAAGCTAAAGTATTTTAATGTATTCTCAATTGACCATAGTATATAGTTCATTCTGCTATAATATGTGGTACCTCCACAATATCAGTTAGTGTATACAGTATTGGTAAATAGGGGAATAGAGTTAGTATAACATGGGTGGTGTGTTGGTATTATGTGATTTTTTTCCCTAAACTGGACAAGGGGATCCTGATAATGGAAGGAGAATTTTATAGTCCATCAGGAAAGTAAAAAAAATTTAAGTTAAGGTGTTACAGAGACACTGCCACACACAGACCTTTTTTTTTTTTTTTTTAAGATTTTATTTACTTATTTTTAGAGAGAGGGGAAGGGAGGGAGAAAGAGAGGGAGAGAAACATCAAAGTGTGATTGCTTCTCACACATCCCCCCCAGTGGGGGACTTGGCCTGCACCTCAGGCATGTGCCCTAACTGGGATTCGAACCAGCGACCCTTTGGTTCACAGGCTGGTTCACTCAATCCACTGAGCAACACCAGCCAGGGCCACACACAGACTTTTTAATTAGGTGATAGTCTGCAGTGGGGGGGTGGAGGGGTGGGGGGTGCCTTTTCAGAGAGGTACAGCCTGGTCTAGCAAGGGACTCTTCTCATGTGGCAGTTTGCATTTCCTTTTGTGTCCATCTTAGCAGCGCTGCTGGCTTAAAGCTTCTCTTACTAGCTCCCATAAACTTTTTGTTTCTACTTTTCTGTTTTTAATAACTTTTACTTTAAGCCTTAAGATGCATTTCAGCTACTCTTAGCTGCCTGACTGGGTGTCCAAATTATCTCTGGAGATCTCCGTCATTGTTTTTGTTAATGCTATGGTTTCGGAGTTTTAGAGGCATTGATTGATTTTCCCCAGTGTAGACTTCTGTACCCTCCTGGATCCATTTTTTCCCCATAAGCCTTAATATTTTTGGTGTTACAGAATGTAAGAAATATATATATTTATGTTAATAGCAGATATACTAAGAGATTCATTAAGAGGATGGTGGAGCTTAGTATAGTTGGGGCTCTCTGGCTTTATTTCTCGAAGGACTTTATAAAGAGCCCCCTGCATTTTCTGGTCATAGAGATCCTGTGTTTGGGATATGATGTGTCATGTTAATTTTCAAATACAAAGGAATGATAAACTAAAAATTTGAGGAATTTTGTTGTGGATCACAGAGGCATTATTTTGTGCTATACAGTAGTCCCCCTTTCCTTTTGCTGTATACTAGAGATTTTAAAATGTAGTCCTTATCAAAAGATTTCAGGTAGTCTCATTAAAACAGCAAGGAATTATAGGCCACTATTACAGTAATGTAAGAAGATTACTCATGTGATAAGTGACTTAAGAAAAATATTACAAATGAGAAAAATAGATGGAGAAAAGTAAATCAAGCAATATATTGCTTAGGATATACTTTAGTTAGTAATACTGTTAAAAATAGTATAAGGTAGTCATATGTGGATTTGCTCCATATAAGGAAATGAATAGAGCACTTCACTTAGTGTTACTTTGGATATTTAAAGAGTTGAGGTTGGGCACTGGCTGGTGCAGCTCAGTGGATTGAGTGCTGGTCTGCAAACCAAAAGGTCACTGGTTTGATTCCCAGTCAGGGCACATGCCTGGGTTGCAGGCCAGGTCCCCAGTTGGGGGTGTGTGAGAGGCAACTGGTTGAAGTATCTCTTGCACATTGATTTTTCTCTCCTTTTCCCTCTCTCTCCCTTTCCCTCTTCCTGAAAGTAAATCAATAAAATTAAAAAATAAAAAGTAAAGAACTAAGGTTGTCATTGAAGGGTGTGGCAGTGTTAGGTCTTATTGTTGTTTTTTGAGGAGGGGGGTAGTCATTTTTGGTGATGCATGATGTGCCAGCAAATTCCAGTAAGCTTTTTCTCTCTTACCCAATGTGCTTATGAAACAACCTCTGTTCTTTTAGGCAGTTCGAGGCATAAGAGAAAATAGCTAAAAATTCAGAACACATTGTGCAATTCAGTATTTCAATAGCATGGAAATTGAGTGGACCCTGGGGAGAGGATCAGAATTGTGAGGATGCTGTAATTATATTTGTATATTGTAACTGTATTAAATACTCCTATGACTCTCAAATTTTTCCTGTGTTTTCTACCAAGGTTAGATATTTTATTTTGTTTCTCCTAGATTTGAAAAGTGGGAAAGTAGATTAAGTTGTTTTCATTTGTTAGCTATTGTAAATAATGCTGCAGTGAACACGGTTGGGGTGCAAATCATATTTTATCATTTTAAAAGTGTTAACCTATAAGACAGAATGACTTCTCAATGAATGTTTTTCCTTTTGTATCTTAAGGAAGAGAGAGAAAATCCTTCAAAACGGAGTAGAATTGAACGCGATATAGACAATAATCTGATCACATCAACACCAAGAGCAGGAGGAAAACCTAACAAACAGATATCTCGAGTAAGACGGAAAAGTCAAGTAAATGGAGGTTTGTTAATATTTAGATAATTGTTTTATTAGGTATAGGCAGAGATCTCACCCAACATGTTCCATTTCTGTTTTTAAAAATCTGCTTTAAGCAATTTCTGCCTTGTTTTTGTAATCATCTTTTTATTAAATATTAGTGGTGTGAAGTGTAATGAAAATTTACCTTCTTAATATAAATCTGCTTTGATGAATTAAAATGACAAGGGCAGAGCAACTAACTTTATCCTGTTTAGCCTGAAAATGTATATGGAGCAACATTTTTGATTTCTCATAAATTCACTACTTAAAGCAAGTAAAAGTTGTGACTTAACTTCTGCATTACAAATTTGAAATATGCCCTTGATATGTATGTACAAAGAATTTGTTTCTCAGTCATGGAAATTCAGAGCTCAGGGGGGGTTGGATCACTCAGGCCAGTTGTTTTTAACTAGGGGTGGTTTTGTTCCCCAGGGAACATTTGTCAGTATCTGGAGAACTTTTTGGTTGTCACAGCCTGTTGAAGGGATGCTGCTGAACATCCTACAGGCCATCTTTCTACAACGAAGAATTATCCAGCCCAAAGGTCAACATTGTTGCTGTTGACAAACCCCATTCAAGCACTTCAGAAGAGAAAAACAAGGACAAGCAGAGAAATCTCTGAAGAACAACACTTAAGAGCATGGAGTACTGTCTTTTGACCAATGCCATTTTAAACACAAGAGCAATAATAATTATTAGCTTTTTCCTTTCAATGCAGTAATGTATCTCTGTTGTTAGAATTGACCAATAGGGAGAAAAGGGATACAGTAAAAGGTTAAAAGAGCCATTGCCAAGAATGAAAGAACTGAAGTAGATAGTAAGGTTGTAGAAGGTCAAGAATGATTAATCAAAACTTTTTTTTTGAATGTATTTTTTTTCAAAATCCATGGAAAATCTTCTATTCACAAGAAACTGAAAGAAAACTGGTTATTTTTCCTAACCACTTTGAAATGATGCCTCAATATCCATAAGTAATTTTTGACACTGCTATACATAGTCTGCTTCAATAAAGCTATGTTGCTTTTGTTCATTAGAAATAGATTGGAGGTTAGGTTTTATAAAGTAGGTAGCATCCCAAAATGTATATAAACAAGGACAGAAGTTGGCATTTGTGTTTTTTATATTGTAATTTGCTTTATTTACAAAGACTTTATTTCATTCACTGTTGCCCTGTGTTGATCTGAAGACTTTCAGTCTATATAATTTTAGATGTAAATTTACAGTTGACCCTTGAACCACACAGGGGTTAGGGACACCAACCCCCTGCACAGTCAAAAATTTACGTATAACTTTTGATTCCCTGAAAACTTCCTTTGCCTCTCAGTATCCACAGGGGATTGGTTCCAGGACCTTGGTGGATACCAAAACCTGCAGATGATCAGGTCCCTTATATAATGGCATAGAACCCTGGCTGGTATGGTTCACTGGATTGAGTGCCAGCCTGTGAACCAAAAGGTTGCTGGTTGAATTCCTAGTCAGGGCACATGCCAGGGTTGTGGGCCGGGTCCCCAGTTGGGGGCGTGCAAGAGGCAACTGATTGATGTTTCTCTCATACATTGATGTTTCTGTCCCTCTCTCCCTCCTTTCCCCTCTCTAAAAATAAATAAATAAAATCTAGTGGGGGGAAAAGTGGTGTAGAACAATGTATACAGTCAGCCTCCTGTGTCTGGATTTCCAGCTATAGATGGAAGATACTGTTTTCAGTATAATAGTAGTATAATAAAAACTGTCGAATCTATGGATGCGAAACCTGGGGATATGGAGGGCCAATTATGTATTTATTGAAAAAAATCCAAGTTTAAGTGGACCAACATAGTTCAAACCCATGTTGTTCAGGAGTCAACTGTACTTTGAAAAGCACAGTGAATTTTAGTGTTTACAAAGCATAAGTAAATTTGTAAAGCGATAATTTGACCTAAAGTAGTTTATCTCAAGATTTATTTAAAAAATAAACTTTCCTGACATTAATGTCAGTTATTCTTCATGGTATTATTTTTACAATGAATGGTTTAGGACTCATTTCTAAAAGTCATTTTTTTTGTTGTTGTTTCTTTTTTAGAAGCTGGTAGTTATGAAATGACAAATCAACATGTAAAACAGAATGGGAAATTAGAAGATAACCCTTCCTCTGGCAGTCCTCCAAGGACTACATTGTTGGGGACCATCTTTTCTCCTGTCTTCAACTTTTTTTCACCAGCAAATAAAAATGGTAAGTAAAAACCATTAACCATAATTTGGGTTAAAAAGATTAATGTCCTTCTTAGTTTTTTGTAAATTCTGTTTGATTTTAGTGGCCTACCTGTCAGCATTTTATGTTTGTTTTTAGCCTCATTAAAAATACACAGCTCCAAAAGTTATTTTTTTAAGTGACTGAAATAAATATAGAATATGTTTAATTCTATTGAAATGAACGAACTCTGCTTTCACTATCTGAAAAGCTAGATGTTAAACTTTGGGCTGGAGGGAAAGTTTTATTTGTTCTTTGTTGGGATGACTTCTGTAATCCTTAGAGTGTATACATGAAAGAATCTGGAGGCATGTTCAGTATCCTAGGTCAATAAAGTAGAATTTTATGAATATTTTAAGTGCGTTGAAACTAGGTTATTTTTTGTAACACAGTTTATTTTATTATCATTTGCTTAATTTTTTTTTTTTTTCCCCCTAGGGATCTTCAATTTAGACATAGTAAAACTACCCTCATTCTAATGAATTGAAGGTTTTCATTATATAATGCTTTTGCAAAAGAATCAAAATAGGGTTCTTTATCAATGTATTTTTCAAAAAGATTTAGTGTCTTATATTTTCAGATTAATACCTAAATAATACATGATAAATTAGTCTGTACACTATTTGAAGGAAAGAGATTATGTCTTTATTTTTGCATCTACTGTGTTGTTTGATATCATATTAGGTACATAGAAAATAGTCACTAAATGCTTGTTGCCTGGTTATTAAAATGTTAATTTGAATTATGTTTCTGGATATTGGTGTGATTTTTAAGAGACAGAATGGTGTACTGTAAAATCAAGATGCCCTGGGGGCAAAATAATGCATATTAGCACATTAATTTGGCTGTGAGGTCCTGTAGGAGAAATAAAACAAAACTACCTTTAACTTTTTAACCCAGTATTTCCTAGACATATTTGACCAAGAACCCTATTCTGTGGAACATCTGTTAACATCTTATAGAACTAGTGCCTCATAGAACATCTTTGGAAATAAATGCTTGGGGTTATGGAAAAGAGTGGGCTTTGAAATTAAACTTGTTTTAAAAATTTCAGCTCTGCCACTCTTGCGCAGGGGCCATGCTAATCTTCTCTGTATTGTTCCAATTTTAGTATATGTGCTGCCGAAGCAAGCACTCAGCTCTGCCACTCTTTATCCGTGTTACCTTGGACCAGTTCTCTTGAGTCTCTTAATCTGTGGGAGAGGATAATAATACTTAACTGTGAGGGGTGATTTGAAGATTTAATTCACTCCACAAATATTGAGTATCTAGTATATTTTAGCCATTGTGTTGGTCTCTGGAGATTCAAAGATGATTAACACATGGTTCCTGCTCTCAAGAAGCTCACCTTTTATGTGAGGGAGAAATATGTAAATGAGTATAATAAATTTTTATAAGTGCATTGATAGAGGTATGGAGCAGTGAGGGATTTAAAGAATGGAGTGGTTTTGTATTCTGGGTGATAGTTCACAAAAGGCTTCATAGAAAAGCTGAATCTTGAAAGGTGGTAAAGGTAGAAGGAGCAACATGAGCAAAGGCATAGTGTATTTGAGAAACAAATTAGTTTCTTGCAGATGGAGCTTAGATTTGAGAAGTGCACAGGAAGGGATAAGATAGGAGTTATAAAGAAGTCATTATAAAGCTAACAGGTAAGATATTTGAACTTTCTCCTTTGTCACTGGGGGATGATTAGAGAACTGACGTGTGTTTTCTAAAGATCTCTTTGGTTGTAGTTGTGTAGGTTAGATTCTCAAGAGGCTGGATGCAGGGAGAAAAATTATACTTTTAGTCCATGTGAGACTTCGTGCAACGTAATTGTGGTATTAGAAAAGAAAGATCAGAGTTATATAATAGACAAATTTTGAGCACAGATTGTAGGTGAAGAGAAGTGAGGTTAAGATGACACAAGGTTAGACTTTTCAAGAGAAGAGCCCTGGCTGGTGTGGCTCAATGGATTTGAGTGCCAGCCAGTGAACCAAAGGGTCGCTGGTTCAATACCCAGTCTAGGGCACGTTGCCTGGGTTGTGGGCCAGGTTCCCAGTAGGGGGCGTGTGAGAGGCAACCACACATTGATGTTTCTCTTCCTTTCTTTCTCCCTCCCTTTCCTTCTCTAAAAATAAAAAAGAAATAAAATCTTTAATTTTTTTTTTTTTTGGTTTCAGTGGTAGTGATGAATTTGTTAGATCACCTAAATTCATTTCCAAAAACAATGCATCATTGACAAAAAAATAAAATTCAATATTTAAAAAAAGAAAATAGTAAATTCCTGAGAGAGAAAGAATTTAATTTAGGCCATGCTGAGTTTGAGATGCTGTGAAAAAAACAAATAAAAATATCTAGTAGCAGTGTGTCATTTTGATGTGGAGCGTAGAAATCTGGGTTTAAGCAATAGACATTGGTATTACCTGCTTCTTATAGATATTAGTTGAGACTAGTGAAATAAATTGTCTATCTGGTTTAGCAAATTAAGACCGGAATCTTTGGGGGTAACATTTAAGGACTAGACAAAGTAAAAGAAGCAAACAAAGGCAACATGGAGGGATCCTGGAGAGACTTTGTATTATAGAAGCCAAAGGGAGAGAGAATATCAAAACCCAGGGTCAGATAGCGGTGAAGATAGAAGAAAAGGAAATGAGCATTGAAAAGACACCACTGAACCTGGCAATTAAAAGGTCATCGGGCTCTTGCCAGAACATTTTCAGAGGAGTGGTTGGAGTTGGAAGCCTAACATACAGGGTTAAGAGTAAAATGGAGAGTAAGAAAGGAAGCAGCAAGCATAGATTACTGTTATGAGGAACGTGAATATGAAAGAAACTAGAGAAGTCACAAAATCTCAAGGGATGGTTTGTATTTGTGAGAGACAAGCATATTTTTAAGTCCCAGGGATGGGTCTAATGGGAAGAAGTTGAAAATAGAAAAATAAGTAATGAAGAAAATTTCTAGAGTCTCCTAACAGACGGGATCAAGAGAACAGGTAGGAAGATGGAAACTGAGACAGGGAGAAAGAGCATTTTTCTCTGATGCTGGAGTAAAAAGCTGTGAAGGTGTGTGCAGAAATAAATGCTTGGGTTGGTAGTTATGATTTTTTTCTTTAGAAGAGGAGGTGGTATCATTTGCTGAGATAATTCTGGTGGCAGGGATTAAAGAATGGCGACGTTTTAGAATGTATGGTGTCGGAGGGGTACAAGCGAAAGGCCGAATGGCAAACGCACAGAAGTACTGAGCGCTGTGCTGTAGGCCTAGCTAAGACTAGAGGGTTTCATTTGGAGTATGACCACTCTTCGTAATTGTGTTGTTTCTGTGCCTGAGAAACCTGTGAACCAGATTGATTCAGTAGGGATTTCTGGGATGGATGACTGTGAAAAGACAAGGGAACAAAGGACACCGAGGCTGCTGGCTTGAGAGTGGCTTATAAGTGATGCACCATGAAGTCTAACTAGATGAAGAGGCTGGGGAAGAAGCTGTTGAGGGATGTGTTTGGAATAAAAGAGACTGGTCTTTATCAAACATGAAGATCACATATAATAGGAGTATGAGATAGATAATTAGAAGATTAGGAGGTTGTGGTAGGGAATTAATATATGTTTGAACTTTAGGTTTCAGAGGTAAACAGTGTTTTACTGTTAATGTCCAGGTTATGGCCATGGCGGTAACACCACTAAAGAGCAGTATGAATGAAGATGGAGCTGAAGAGGGCAAGACCTTTGAGGGATTAGTCGTTGACATCACCTGTAAGAACAATTAGACAGGCATTTAATACAGCAGTAAACTGGTTAAATTTAGTTAGATGTTAAATTCCTCTGTGATTGAGAGGATGCTTGCAATAGATGGCAGATGACAGCAGTGGGGTAAGTGAATTATATAGCGAGGTGACATCAGTCTCAAGGGAGCAGGCATGCAGTGGAGATAAATGAATTCTGATTCAGTTAGTACACTGAGTATGGGAGAATAAAGAAAGAGCTTTGAGGGAAAGGGTATAAGGAAAAGAGATGTTTTTTGAAAAAGGTTAAATTTAAAGTAATTAGGCAGAAGGGATATTCTCTGAGGAAGTTGAGAGTATTGGAGGTTGATTTTGTTGTTTAAAACAACTTTTGGAGGATTCCACTAAAAAATGGAGTTTGGGATCATTCCATAATGGAAGAAGGATTGGGCAGCATGGTCATGTATGTGATAGCTGAGTATAAGGAGGAAACTAACTTCAATCTTTATTAAGATGGAATCTTGTTGAGAATTTGTCCTTGTGTCTCTGAATAAAAAAGTCCCCATGGTTAGGGGAACAGTTAGCTCATTCTTGGATAACTTCCTTGGGTTTAAAAATCACAACTGCTGACAATGGCTATGATGCTTAGTACTGAAAGGATCAGGAGCTTTTTGAGAAATATATGTGCAGTATATATATAAAGTCTAGACATAGTAGTACCTAATAATTGATTCTTGGTTTAATGTAAAGAAGTACTATAGTCAACAATACTGTATTATATACTTCAAAGTTGCTAAGAGAATAGATCTTAAATGTTCTAAGCACAAAAGAGAAATGATAATTATATTGTGGGGTAGAGATGTTAGCCAATGACAAATATAAGATGTAAGTCAGTATGTACATCTGCAACTTACAGTGTTATATATCAATTATATTTCCATAAAAAATAAAAAAATTCTAAATTATTACTGACTGTAAATGGGTATTTCTAAACATTTAAACACTCTTATAAACTTTGTTCACAAATACTACCATAGCTTAAAATAGTCTATTCCTCACTGTTTGAAATGTCTAGAAGAGGCTCACTAAACAATGGTATCCTCAGCTTTGTTTCTGTTGTATTCAATTTCTCTAAATATTTATGGGGTTTAATTATTTTATCTTATTTTTATTGAAATATATTTGACATATAACATTGTGTAAATTTAAGGTATACAACATGTTGAGTTGGTACATTTATATCTTATGATAGTTATAGCAATAATTAGTAATCCTACCATGGTCCATAATTATCCTTTCTTTTTATTGGTTGGCATAATTAAGTCCTAGTCTCATAGCAAGTTTGATGATTATAATATAATATTGTCTGTATTTACTATACTGTGTGTTAGATCTTTAGGGCTTGTTTACTAATCATTGTAATTTGTACCCTTAAACAACGTTTTTTCTCCCACTCCTTATAAGTTTTTAAATGATTGTGAGTACACCGAATCATGATTTCAGGAACATCAGGATCCGATTCCCCAGGACAGGCCGTGGAAGCTGAAGAGATAGTAAAACAACTTGATATGGAACAGGTGGATGAGATCACTACCAGTACTACTACATCAACTAATGGAGCAGCTTACTCAAATCAAGCAGTTCAAGTGAGGCCATCAATAAATAATGGTTTAGAAGAAGCAGAAGAAACAGTTAATCGTGATATCCCACCCCTTACAGGTGAAGAAAATGTCTTGTCTTATACATCTTCAAGAATAGTTTATAAAAATACAGTATTTTATATTTTTTCTTAAATATGCAGATTAAATGCATATGTTTTTCTTCCTTGAAGTTAAAAAAATTAAAATCGGAAATTTTCTCCTCAAAATTTAGTCATTTTGAAATTGAATTTTTAAAAAGGCTGTTTTGACTGAGTAATAATATTTTACAGTAATTATTTGTACCAGTCTTACTACTTGGAGAAATTTAACACAACTAGCAAAATATGTGCTCATTTTATGAATATCATTATTATAATTGTAACACTTTTAGACCCTTAGGTCTGAAGTTCCTGTCCAGAGGTAGTCTCTTCTCATACCTTCAGATTTGTTTCATACACAGATGACGCTCCCCAAAAAGAAGCCTCTGTTCCTGGATCTCTCCCTGTACCCAAACTTTGCAGCCTAATTCTGGGACCTGATAAAGGCCTAACATAATTGTTGGGTTTCTGTGCCAGTTGTCATAGAAATGTAGAAAAACATTAGGTCATAATTTATTAACCTCTGAGGGGCTGTGGTAGACATATAAGGTGAAAAGCTGAAATTGTGTTTCATCATGCTTGAAAGCTGAAATAAAATTGAGGTTGGCCATCTTTTCCCAGAGGGAGAAGATCTTAGACTTTTATTTGAGACTTTAAAAAAGTTCCTTGTGGTGGTAGGTATTTGAGAGAGCCTATTATATATGTATTGGTTGAGAAATACAGTTTCGTATAAGGGAGTAGAATGGTGTTCTTCTCTTGAATATAAAAGGCAAACTTTTTTTAATAATCAAAGAAAAATGCATACAATTGTGAAACTTCTATATAGTGCAATCCAGTAACAATATGAAGAGAAAAACGGCATAATAGAAGAGAGATTTTAAATTTGTCAAAAGATCAATGCCTGTGTTAAACATTATAGTGTTAATATATTTAACATTGAATTGTTATAATTTAAGAATAATACTGAATCTAACAAGCAAATCAACATGGATTATGTACAGTTTATTCTTGGATGAATAGGACTTCAAATGAACCTACTGTTGACCTCTCATTTTATGCTGATTACTTTGCCCAGTGTTACAGGCTATTGAATGGTAAAGTCCAGGGCTTTTGGCTTTCAGTTGATTGTTCTTTATTTTTATGTTGCTGTGTAAACCTTTGTATTTATTTTATCCGATAACTGTGAGGATGGAAAAGGGATTTCTATAACCTTAGTGGTTTCTAGAGGGGAAAAAGTAAGATTTACTCCAGTTGTCTCATTTATTTATTCCCCTGACATGTATTGAATACCTATTTTTTATGATGGGCACTCTTCATAAGATAAGTAAGATATGCTTTGTAACCCTGAAGAGTACATGATCTAATTGGTGAACCAACTATACACAAAAGTTACTATAAAGTGTGGTGAGTGCTAATAAAAATAAATGAGCAATAGAATATTACTCACCCATAATAAAGAATGAAATCTTGCCATTTATAACAACATGGGCCAACCTAGAGGGTATTATGCCCTAGAGGGACGTGAAATAAGTTAGAGAAAAATACTATGATTCATTGATATGTGGACTCTAAAAAACAAAGTAAATGAACACTAAAACAGAAACAAACTCAGAGTACAGAGAATAAATTGGTGGTTGCCAGATGGGAGGGGATTTGGGAAGATGGTTGAAAAAGGTGAAAGGGGTTAAGTACAAATTGCCAGTTATTAAAATAGCCCTGGCTGGTGTAGCTCAGTGGATTGAGCATGGGCCTGCGAACCAAAGGGTCTCTGGTTTGATTCCCAGTCAGGGCACATGCCTGGGTGGCAGGCCAGGTCCCCAGTAGGGAACGTGCGAGAGGCAACCACACATTGATGTTTCTCTCCCTCTCTTTCTCCCTCCCTTTTCCTCTGTCTAAAAATAAATAAATAAAATCTTTAAAATAAAAAAATAGTCATGGTGCCCTGGCCAGTGTGGCTCACTTGTTTGGAGCTTTGTCCCATAAACCCAAGGGTCAGGGTACATGCCTGGGTTGTCAGTTTGGTCCCCAGTTGGGGTACATATGGGAGACAACTGATCAATGTTTCTCTCTCACATCCATGTTTCTTGGCCTCCTCTCTCTCCTTCCTTTCCCCTCTCTCTAAAAATAATATAGTACAGCATAGGGAATATAGTCAATAACATTTAATGACTATGTATGGTGTCAGATGGATATTAGATTTATCTGGGTGATTAATTACTTCATATGGTTATATAAATGTTTAATTACTATATTGTACACCTGAACCTAATATTGCATGTCAGCTATAATTGAAAAATAAATTTTAAAAATTAATAATAATTGAGCAAAATAATGAAGTGGCACATTGTTGTTACTCTGACTAGGAGAATCATGGGATCCTTTCCCCATTTCTCTGAGGTTAATAGGAATTTGAAACAGAAGTGTTTGGAAGATAACAGTTTTCCATTTATCCCCTTGTACTAATGAACTGTTTGATTGGCATAAGTTTGTTAGGAAAATTACAGCAATTTTTATTGAGTTCTGTCTTGGTCCTTTTGGGCTGCTATAACAAAATTTAATTCTCACAGTTGAGGGGACTGGGAAATCCAAGTTACAATGTCAACAGCATCAGTGTCTGGTGAGGGCCTGCTTTCTGGTTCATAGACAGCTGTTTTCTCACTGTGTCCTCACGGGGCAGAAGCTGTGTGAGCTCTTTGAAGGGCACTAATCCCGATCACAAGGTCTCAGTCCTCATGACTTCCCCAAGACTCCACATCCAACCGAATAGTATCACATCGAAGATTAGGTTTCAGTGTATGAAATCTGGGTGGTAGGCACAAACATTCTGTGCCTAGAATTCTCCACCTTAAGCTTTTATCTGTTAGATATTACCTGTTTAGTTTGTGCGTTATCTTTTCCTTCTTCCTTGAATTTAGGTTGTAATTATTATCTTAGGAAATTCCCAACGTAATTTCTAAAGCTCAGTCAGTTGATAAAATTTTAGCTCAAACATAGAATGGATTATGTGTCATGGAATAAAGAATTGCTTCTTGATTATTTTAAGTTGTTTGTGCATTAGAAGTAAAATAATGGGTCTTCTAAATCAATGACTTCTTTATAAAGCAGCATCTCATAACTATTGAAGATCATAGACAGCCTTGAGATTCCTGGAAAAATGAACATACATTTTTTTCATAAGTCTTCAAGGGGTTTGTGCACCTCTTAAAGATCATTTATGGATTGTAGATTAAATTGTAGCTTTGGGTCTACTATGAGCACACATATATCGACTGCCTGTATGTACAAGGCACTTTTGTGAAGTATTACTGCTCTAAGAGCACCCTGAAATTCTTATAGTTATGTATATAAATACCATCCACTTAGAAATTGAATTCTTGTGGGGTGTATTTTTTGATAGTTAGTAAATTTTCTCCTAGGATGTTTAGTTCTGTTAGCCATGATATAGCTTGCCATTTTGACTGTAACAATAGTTTTTTCCTTTGGATCTGGAGTTAGAGCTGTGCGCTAATAAATTTGCCTTTGAGTACTGTTTAGATATTATTTCTGTCTTATCTTTAACCTAAGATACACAGGGCTTCAGGAAGAACCTATATAAAAACAGTAAAAGGTATACTTCATGGCAGCATTGAGTAAAAGTAACATTTTTCATTTGTTAAATAGCACCAGTAACTCCAGACAGTGGTTATTCATCAGCCCATGCAGAAGCCACCTATGAAGAAGACTGGGAAGTATTTGACCCGTGAGTTCTTTTCTTTCCTATTTGAAGCAGAACGAAAGTACACGTCGGGAGAGGTAGAGGAGCTGGATGGTATATTGCAAAGAGCATGTGACCTATAGATAAAGATTTAAAGATGGGCTGAGTTTAGTAATAATGTCTTATATTTATTAAAAGTAGAAATATTGAAATTTTCTTAAAATTTGATTTATAGCTATTATTTCATCAAACATGTTCCACCACTGACAGAAGAACAACTAAATAGGAAACCTGCTCTTCCATTGAAAACAAGAAGCACACCAGAATTCTCCCTAGTTTTAGATCTGGTAAGTATATTATTTGTAGATGTAAGAAAATAAAGGAGTTAAATTACACTTTTAAAATACTAGCCCAAAATACCTAAAAGAATGTAAGTGACTGAATAGCCTCATACATTTACTATAAATATGTCTTAGGTGTGCTGAAATGTTTTTATTTTAAGCACAGTCTAATGTTAGAATTCCTAGCGTGGTTGGTATCAGGTACCTTTTTAAATCTCCCAGTAAATTCTTAATTCATTTCATGCCTAGTTCTCATGTACTTTTGGGCCAGGATTGTTTCCTTGAGACCAAATATAATCTAGGTCTCAATGAGTTAACCTTATAAAGATATACTTTTTTTCTATTCTTGTTTTTGTCTGTTGCCTAATACTGATGACTATTAATAGACTCTCAAAAGCATGGTATCTTGCCTGGCTGGTGTAGCTCAGTGGATTGAGTGCGGGCTGGGAACCAGAGGGTCCCAGTTCGATTCCCAGTCAGGGTACATGCCTGGGTTGCGGGCCAGGTCCCCAGTGAAGGCCATGTGGAGAGGCAACCATACATTGCTGTTTCTCTTCCTCTCTGTCTCCCTCCCTTTCCCTCTGTCTAAAAAAATAAATTAATTTAAAAAAAATAACATGGTATCTTTAACATGCTCTCGATGTGATTTGAAAATTTATATTCTAGGGTACCTGGTACAGAAGAACTTTGAAAATGGAATTTGTCATGTTTATTAGAAAATGTAACCTTTGTTACTGGTACCCTATAATTGAAGGTGTAGTTTAGTTCTCATAATGAATTTTTCTTCAGGAAAAGCATTTTATTTTATTTATTTTTAATCCTCACACGAGGATATGTTTATTGATTTTAGAGAGGGAGGCGGGTCGAGAGAGAGAGAATGATGTGGGAGAGAAACATCCATCAGTGCCTCCCGTATGGGCCCTGATCAATAATTGAACCTGAAACCTTTTGGTGTACAAGATGTTGCTCCAACAACTGAGCCACCTGGCTAGGGTGATTCTTGCAAGATTTTTATGTTAGGAGTTGATGTGGCAAGTTTGGCCATATAATTTTTAATCCAATGAGAAGGAAAAATAAGACTTGGTTGAGTTATTTTACAGAAGAGGATAAAGCAGAATAATCAAAATTTAGGCTATAGATAAAGTAGTAGAATTAGTTATAACTTAATTGTAGGAAAGACTACCTTTTTTTGTTTGTTTAAAGATTTTTATTTATTTTTTAGAGAGGGGAAGGGAGGGAGAGAACATCAATGTGTGGTTGCCCTTCACACGCCCCCTACTGGGGACCTGGCCCACAACCCAAGGCATGTGCCCTGACTGGGAATCGAATTGGTGACCCTTTGATTTGCAGGCTGGCATTCAACAACTGAACCACACCAGCCAGGGCAAGACTACCTGTTTTAAGATGCAATGAAAAATACCTTGAAACTATGCTATTAAAAGAAAATGAGGTGTGTCTAGAGTGTATTTTGCTGTCTGCCTCCCCAGAGTTTAACTTTAGGTTAAAAGAAACATTCCAGCTTTTAAAATCTGGAATCACAGGGTATGGACATTTGTGTTTCACTTTAATTCATCTTAAATGCATTGCAAAATTGGGAGTATAGTTATTAACAGCTTTATTTATTTTTTAAAGTGTTTTCACTTACTATAAATGGAAGCCATGTTTTTTTCATCATTCAGGATTTAAGAAATATAAATATTTGCACATATCTTAGATTGAATGATCTTCGCTTTATTCTTTTAATGAGAGAACAGCGTTTGGAAATCAAAGATGGCAAGTCTTCATTGACTGCTAATTTAGTTAAACAATGTTTATGTCTGGAAACATTCAGCAGGTACTAAAACATTCATTAAAAAAGGTTTAAGGATATCTGACTAGAATATATGTATTTTTTGGAATATATGTAATAATTAGATTCTAAACATCCATTTGTTAATTGTAAAAAAAAGGCAGTGTGTATGTGGTTTTCTTAACAAAAACTTGGAAACTCAATCTTGAGTATGCATCAGAATCACCTGAAGAGTTTATTAAAACAGATTGCTGATAAGCATGTAACACTGACTTTATCTTACATGTAGTTGGCATTTCAAATAAATGGCTTGTATGGGGGGATAAAACTGCTGAGCTCCTTTTCACCTCCTGCTGAGTTTCTGAATTATAAGTAGTGGTACTGGAGAATTTTCATTTCTAACTGGTTCCCGGGTAGTGTTGATGCTGCTTGCTGGTCCTGGGACCACACCAGAAAAAGTGACTTAGAAAATGCTGTCCAGCTCTGTCCGGGTCTCTCAGTTGGTTAGAGCACCATCCTGATACGCTAAGGGTGTGGGTTCGTTCCCAGGTCAGGGTATATAGAGGAGGCAGTCAGTGAATGCATAAATAAGTGGAACAACAAACTAATGTTTCTCTCTCTCCCCAGCCCAAAATCAATAAATAAAAAAATTTTTTAAAGAACATTCTGTCTAAATTGCTGTGTTTCACACAGTAATAATATATGATGAATGTAAAATTCCACATGTGAATGGGTGCTTGAATAGATGGTTTTGGTGATCACTGATACGTAAAATTAATCATTGGAAAGTTTTTTTTACTATCTTCATTCATTCAGAATGTGTTTTTTATTTTAAGGATGAAACACTAGTACACTGTAGTCTAAATGAGCTAGAAGATGCAGCACTTACTTTTCCAGTCCTTTTTCAAGATGTCATTTATCAGGTAATTTAAAAATTTTTTAACTTGCTTTTTGGCCTGTTAGATAACATTCTGATATAAGAAGTTTTTTGTAATTTTTTGGTGAAGTTTAATATGGTTTTTTATTGGATTAACACAAAGAAGCATCATACTAAAAATTACATAAAATAAAATTAATTTGTTATCAAAAAGATGCAAACTTTTTTTTACTGAGTGATCTCTGCTAGTTTTATCATCTGTTTGCCAGCAGGTGGAGGCAGGAGCACTGACATCATAGATCCCTAAGAAGAACTTGCTAGGTTAATACCTGGTGTGTTTTTTTTTCCTCCAAAATCCAAATGATATATAGAAAACTCATTCCTTGTTGGTCATTTTTATTTCCTTTAGTGGTAATATGATCTGTAGATTGCAGTTTGGTTGATATTTTTTATATTCATCACAGAATTCCAGGATACTCTTCTAGTTACTGCTTTCCTTAAAACATTTGGGTATAAGTATTTCTCATCTGTGTTGTTGAACAGGTTACATACAGTGCAAAATATACATATTTACATTTCACTGTGAATTACGTTTTATGTATGTTGGCCATAGTTTTTACATTATATTTGAGATTTTCCTCATATAAAATTTGAATTAATATATATGACTGTACTTTGAAAATTGCAAGGAAAGTTCCTTTCTCTGATGGCGGTTGTTTTTTAATTAGTATTACCTTTTACTTACCAGTTGTTGAAGGATTGGGAAAGGGTCAAAAAGTTTGTTGTTTGTCAAGAGGAAGTCAACCCCAAGGATTAACTACATAAAGCCACAGAACATTTATCATGAGAATGATGAAAAGGTGTTTATAGTTGTTTATTTGCTCTTAATAGGCAGTTAGAACTTGGGTATAGTTTTCAGTTTCAGAATTAAATAGACGTTTTTGGTTCAGGGTCTAGTTTACCTACTTTATCTTTTAATGAGTTTTAAGAGGATTTATTTTTGCAGTTTTTGTCACTTCTACTTTAGCCTACATAGGTATGATAGGTATGGTAACATCTGAATACTATATTCACTTCCCTTTTATGAGAACTGATTTTAGTTCCTTTATATGATCAGAGGATGAGCAAAATATACATAAAAATAATAGATTTACAGGTTTTGGTATTTTTAAACAATATTATTTGGTTTAAGGTAAATCTTTCTATTAAGATTTTCTGCCAGTAGGTTGTTGTTGTTTAGTGCACATCAAGATCAGGAGTCTTTTGGCAAATAAACATAGTATAGCAATATTTTAGTTCTCTCTTTAGCTTGATAACTTTGTTTTTTGTTCAGAATTGTACTAAGAACAGTGGCTTACAGGCTTTGAATTTGGAAAGTAAAACTGTTACTTAAAAATAATATTTTGAGATGACTTCTTAAGCTTTCAGATTTGAAGTTTATTTCTGAAGATGGTTTTGGTCTGTTTATATAATTTTTAATAGTGAAAAAAGAAACTTGGAAAGTAGAAGAGATTGATTCTTTCCCTTCATGAGCATTTCTTCTCAGTGTGACCATAGTTGAATTTTTTCTTACTGCTTTGACCATTAGTGCTTCAGTTCTCTTCTTTATAAAGTTTTTATTATTTTCATTTGGATCTGGATAGTTGTCTTATTTTGAATAAAAGGCTTCTAGCAGTACATATGACTTACAAAATCCTATATGTACTATATCTACCTCTATTAAATTCAAAGAACTCTTTTTCTTATATATTCTGAGCTACACTTTCTGAAACTGAAAAATAAATGAAATTGCCCAAATTAGGAGCAGTGAGATGGAAGTTTGAATCTTACAAGTTGTAGAGATGATTGCAATATAATATGATTTAGTTACTACATCATATACAGAGTTGAGTTCCCCTTTAGTAAATTTTTGAGGATGTCCATAGTTAAATTGGGTACATTTCCTTGGATTCCTGGTTTTGGCATAGCTATTCTGTCTACTTTTAAAAAATAACTTGAAGAAATCTTGGGTTAGAGTTCCCCCAGTTTTCAGACCAGCAAGCTCCCTTTAAACAGGGAATGATGTCTTTTAAACTTTCAGTGGTGTTGTCTCCATCTACTGGCAAAGAAGAAATATACACAAGGGTCTGAGATGATCTAAGAGATTTTGGAGAAACCACATTATTAGGTAAGATGTAACTTACATATTTAACCACTACAATATAATGTGGCCCACTTAAAGACAGGAACCTGTAAAATACTGTATATACTCTTAAAAGTAATGTTTTGAGGTAGAATTTACAACGTAACTATTTTTAAGTGAACAGTTCTGTGGCATTTATCTATATACTCTTAATATGTTAGTTCCATAGCATTTGTGTATATATACTCTTAAAAACAAAAAGGTAAAGTTAAGATAGGATCAAATTCTTAATCTGAATCAAAGCCAGATAATGTCCTCTTGGGACTTATTTTACTTTTGCTTTCTTTTTGTGGTACATTTGTTATGGTTGGGCTGTATCTAATTTTAATTCTACTTGTTATTTCTCTTTCTTTCAAAACAGTGTGAAGTGCAAATTTTCTTACATGTATTTTAATAATTGTCTATATCAGGGGTTGGCAAACGTTTTCCTATAAAGAGCCATTTGTTAATATTTTAGGTTTTGTAGTCTCTGTTGCAACTGTTTTTTCTGTCATTGTAGTAGGAGAGTAGTCATAGATAGTACATAATTGAATAAGTGTGGCTGTGTACAAATAAAACTCTATTTAAAAAAAGAAGTGACAGTTTGGATCTGGCCATAGTTTGCTGACCCTTGGTCCAGTAATTATGAGAGTATATACAGTAAATTTACATATTCAGATTCTTTCTAAGTGGAAGTAGGTAATCAAATGTTCATCAATATTCTTGTTAATACTGAGAAATTTAAAATTAGATCGATTCTAATCTGGTTGTTGGCTTTCATAGGTTTTTTTAGACAAAAGTTTGAGGGGAAATTTAAAATGGCCACTACTCACATTTAAAGATTGCCTGACTTCATGATTTATATTCTTTTGATTGACAAGTAGGACTCAATTTAGTTATTTCAAATCTTAGAAGTTACCAACAGGGTAGATTATTCAAGCCTCAATTTAGCACCTTGAGTATACTTGAGTTCCATTTGTAGGGGATAAAAATAAATACCTTAAAAATTCAACTCAAATTAAAATTTGATGTATGCTACCACTAATACTATATGGATAGACAGATTATGTATATAAAGAAAAAGTAATTCAAAAGAACGGAATTTTTTAAGTGAGGGTATGGCACTCACAAAGGCAAAGTATATAGATTTTTGTTTGGGTCTTCCCTTCCCTTTCAAATTGTTACTTTTTCCATAAATTATTTTACAGTTATTGGGAAAATATTTACTTGTAGAATGATAGAAGTGCATTTGATATCTGCAAAAACAAGTGCATGAGCAGTTCCAATGCACATGTTTAATCTTTATATTTAGCTTATATTGACACATTATCAGGAAATCCATCTCGTGGTGTTACTCAGTTAAGAGGTCTCCACTGTATTTAGTTTCTGTTCCTGCAGATCCACCAATTCAAGACTCTAGGTCATCTCACTCCCTCTTCCATCCAGAAGATGACTTCTATCCACAAGCAGAACTGAATCAAAAGACAGATTTTTCACTTAGCTCTTGAGCTGAACCACCTCCTCAATGACCTTCCTCTATCTCCATCAAGAACTGGAGCTCAGTTTTTTGAAGATGTAATAGAGCTACTCAGCCCAAACGTGGCTAATTGAAGACAAAAAGAAGATGCCTCATATGTTTCACCACAGTGCAGCCAAACGTAACTGTGTTGTCCAACTCCTCATTCTGTAAAGTATGACAGGGGCATCTGATTTTTGATTCTGTTCACCTTTAAGACTTTAGCCAGTCAGTGGCTTTCTGAAGATCAGTAAAATCAACAAACAAACTTTGGGTCAGCTGTCCAGAAATCAGATTGTGGTAAGCACTCAAGGAGAGATAGGATCCTCTAGGGAGCTACTTGCTAAAGGATACTTTTGTTAGCAGAGGTTGTTTTTATGGGAAAAGTTGGGGGGAAGTGGGTGGGAAACCCCATGTTTAGCAAAATTCAGCCTCTTCTCCATTATTATAGTTTGTTTGTTTTCTTGGGGACCTTACAACCTAGGATAATTTTCATAAGGATCTTGAGTGTTTTATACCATAGAACACAAGGCTTCTAACTCCTCTATAGTCGTTCCAAGAAAAGTCAACATTATTTTTGCTTCATGAAGAAAAAAGCAATCATTTAAATGGAGAATTTTGTAGTAAATACCTAATCAAGTTTTTCCTTTTCTCAAGCTCTGACTTAAATTGACAGTAACAAGAGGCATTTGTTTTGACTTTCATAAAGCATAATTTTGTTGTACAAAAGTAGTATGTATATTTGTGTCTTAAAACATTTGGGGTCACAGACACTTTGTGTTGAAGACTAATGAAGTAGCTGGTCCAGAAAAATATTGTGATAATTAATTGTAGGTAAATATTAAAAACAATTTTAATGTTACTTTCCTATCCTTATTAGTAAATATAGTAAAAAGATTTTTTAATTCTTACCCATGGACATGTTTACTGATTTTAGAGACGGAGGAAGGTAGGGAGAGAGGCAGAGAGAAACATGGACTGGTTGCCTCCCCTACGTGCCCTGACCGGGGATTGAACTTGCAATCTAGGTATGTTCCCTGACCAGGAATCAAACCCGTAACCTTTTGGTGTATGGGACAATGCTCCAACTAACTGAGCCACCTGGCCAGGGCTGTAAATGTATCTTAAAATTTGAAGCAGTTCCTTAGAAAATACATGGGAAATTCTTGTTCAGCAGCTAAAAATGTTCTGCAAATTCAGGAGAGGTGACAGTTGATTACTAAGCATATTAAATTGGAGGATTCAAAGTTTAGAATTTAAAGGCAACATTTTTATTTTACTACAAAGACCTTTTTTGCTCCTAAAATGACTAAGCTTTATTTTCAAATAAGCACATTAATATTTTGTCTATATATCCAGATATAATGTACACATTTAAATTAAAATATATACATTATGGTTGATTTTACTTGAAAAATTTTTTTTGTTGCTAACTTTTAATATACCATTTATATGAATATATTAAGTTTCACTTTATCCCATTTGGACTCTGTAAGATTCCTTTTTTAATTTATTTCTACTTAGGTTTTATTTATTTTATTTTTTTTAAAGATTTATTTATTTATTTTTAGAGAGAGGGGAAGGGAGGGAGAAAGAGAGGGAGAGAAACAGCAATGTGTGGTTGCCTCTCACATGGCCCTCACTGGGGACCTGGCCTGAAACCCAGGCATGTGCCCTGACTGGGAATCGAATCGGGACCCTCTGGTTCCCAGCCCGCGTTCAATCCACTGAGCTACACCAGCCAGGGCTTATTTTTTAAAAAAATTTATTTATATTTTAGAGAAGAGGGAAGGGAGGGAGAAAGAGAGTGAAACATTGATGTGAGAGAGAAACATCCATTGATTGCCTCTCGAATGCCCCCGATGGTGGACCTGGCCTGCAACCCAGGCACATGCCCTGACTGGCAACACAACTGACAGTCTTTCAGTTCATAGGCTGGTGCTCAATCCACTGAGCTACACCAGCCAGGTCTAGTATTAGGTTTTACAGAAACTTCTAGTTTAGGGATTTTTGGAGTCTTTTTTATTGTCTTTATTTTTATTGGTTCTGATGTTTTAGTATTTATCTATTCATTCCCAGATTGATCCATCTACAAATACTATCCCCTAGGAGCCATCTAACCCTTATTCTCGATCGATTACTTTTAAATAGTAAGATGGATAGTAGTAATAGCTATTGGTAGCTTCAGTGTGTCAGGCACAGTTCTGGGTACTTTGCATGCATTAATGTATTTAATCCTCACAACCCTATGAGGTATGTACTGTTATACCCATTTTATAGATTGGAAACCGAGGTGTACAGAAGGGTTACACCTGTGGTATCTACTAAGTTTTTTTTAATCCTCACCTGAGATATGTTTATTGATTTTGAAAAAGAGAAATATTGATTGGTTGCCTCCCATAGCGCCCTGACCAGGGATTGAAACCCACAACCTTTTGGTGTATGGGATGGCGACCCAGCCAACCGAGCCACCCGGCCAGAGCCTAAGATATTTTAGTTATTTGTAGCATCTCATTCTTCACATTCCCCAGCGTTGCTAGTTTTCTACTGCTTTAAATTCCTACTACTGATGAAATAGCATTTATAAATCACTTTTTAACTTAAAGGTGCCATACTCTTAAGTGGGTGAGTTCCACTGAATTTACCTTTATTTTTTAAACCTATATTATAGCAATAAATTCTAAGGATATCATGGAAAAACAATTAAAGATGTTTCATTTTTGAATATGTTAAGGTCATATTATCTTTGTCCTTAAAACCACTTAGAAATATTTTTTCCCAAAATTTACATTCAATAAACTTTTTTGGTAATACTTGCCAACAAAGTGAAAAATTGAAACTGCTTATCTTTGGGGTGTTTTTCTTCCTCTTCTTTTTTCCTTTCTTTTTGGTCATGCTATTAAAGTTACCCATGATTATAGATAAAAGTTTGGTAAACTGGCAGTCAGAAATTACTCTATATATATTTTGACATTGCATACTTAGACGTGAATTTGAATTTAGACAGACTTCATCACAAAATATTTATAACTAGATTGCTATTTTAATGACTTATTAAATCTAGTTCTATTCACCATTTATAGCCTACTATGACCATCTATATACACAGTCATAGAACATTCCTGTTGCCTTAATGCCAAAGAAAGTACAGGCCGACTGTCAGACATTGTTCATATGAAGTTTTGTTGACGTGATACTATTTTTCTGTTATACTTACCACTTTTCTATATAAAATGCAGTTCTTGGTAAGATCAGTTCCAATATCACTGTTTTGCTGATATATATATATATATATATATATAACTGAACTGAAACTTTTGGCCTAATCTTACATTTGGGGGATGACATGGTTTTGAAGAGTTACAAGTTTGAAGGATGGTTGGTGAAATACTAAGTAGAGAAAGAATGTAGAAGAAAGAAAATGAAATTAAGAGCATCTGTGGAATGGATTTTGAAGCATTTGGAGGCATTACTATGTGTGCATCTGTATGTTAATGCATCTCTGTGCCCAACACAATAAGTGATTGTCGTCTCATACATACTGTCAGCTGTTTTTTGTTTGTTTCCTATTGGACAATACTTAGTGCGTCTTGCCTTCTGCATATTTCTGCTTTAATATATCCATCCAAATGACTTGGATCCTGTTGGCCTGATGCCTCTATTTCTCCTTTTCTTTTTGAGATTTTGCCTTTGCAGCAGACGGCAGAACCCCATGCGGTCCCAACCCCACCCCTATTCACTGTTTCTTTGTACCTTTCTCAAATTCTTGTTTTTTCACTAACTGCCTAGGTTTCTGCTTATGTCTTTTAATCCTGAAATTACTTTCTGTTCAAATGGTGGTGGTGGTCTCAGGATAGGAACTTTTACAGCCAATAATTATTGTATTTTATTCTCATGGTAAGGAGACACCCTAGCAATATATTCCCTCATCTTTAGTGACACCGTTTATCCCCAGCAAACAAGCACATTTTGAAAGTAATATCATTTAAGATGTATTTTATATTTAAATATAGTCAGAGTAGTTGAATACATAATGGAGTTATAGTTTTGACCTGATCTGGAATTCATCGTATAAGAAGTTGGGAAATGTCGCCTTTGTACAATGTTCTACTTATTATGCTTAGATAATATTGTTTAAATAGAAGTATTCCGTAAAATGGAATTGTGTTAGTATTCAGAGGAAACATCCCAAATTACAGACACCCTGTTCATCTCAGCTCACAGTATGGGGCGAGTGATAAACAGGGATAATTGAAATCATTTATACATATGTAAAAATGATTTTTTTAATTATTAAGTGCATGTAAGTGATAAAACCCTTAGTAACAAACAGATGTTTCATGGTTTATCATCCTTGACATGAGGTGATTTTTTAAAAAGTATTGGCAGAATTGATTTTTTTCCCTTAACCATAACAAATCTATTTTGAAAACATTCATATTTCATAAAAAAAGGATTTTGCCAGTTAAGGTAAAGATATATTGCTGGATTTTGCCAGCAATATATCTAAAATCTCTCAGTTAACTTGGATTATCAAACAAGTAAGGTATGTGGTTTTCAACCAATGCCATAAACTACCAAATGTTCCAAGATGAAAATGTTAAGATTAATGACAACTCTAGTTAATTTTTTTGTAACTCATCCTAAATGATAGTGATGGGATACTGAGGATTTGGTTATTTTTATTTGCTATAAATGGGGTATGTGGCTTACTTTGTTTTTTGGCTAGTCAAGGAATTGAGATAAAATGATTAAAAACAAGTAAACCTTTATCATTCTAGCCTGGAGGTAGGGTTAAATGATATTATTAGCATATTTGTTCAAAATTTGTCTTATGCGAGTGATCAACTTGTTAAAGAAATTTAATAGTTATCCTTATGTAGTCATGTAAGCTAGCCTTTCTATTTTGCTTAATCTTAGGCAATTCTGTTTCATTTACTCAACAGATTTCTATCAAGTACTTACATATATTTGGCATTGTTTTATGCCCTTTGGGCTTTGGAAATTACAAAGATTGGTAGTACATAGTCCCTAACTCCCAGAATCCTTTGCGTGATTTCTCTCTTGTGCTCCTACGACATTCCTAGAACTAGGTTTTTATCATGAAGGCATTTTGATGTGAACATGTCTTGGTGACGGATTCTATGAAACCTAGATTTTGAATTTGTTACCACCACAGTTGTTTGTTTGTTTGTTTGTTTTGATCTGAACCCAGTGAATCTGGTAAATAGGTGTTGTGCAAATGTCTGTTCATGGTATTTGAGGTTAGTAATAACCTTTGAGTGGAGTACAAAAGTTTCTTTTTATAAAATTGTCACAAATACAATTTAAAAGAGTCACAATCTTTTGTTAATCAGTTTTAGTGGTTGCTTATGACTTATATTTATGTGCTTTTTGAATACTGGAGTGTATTACAAGAGCTACATTAAATGTAGGCAAGAAGACAGACAGAAATAAGGCGGTTCTTTGGGTGCTCCGGTCTTTCCTGATAGTGGCAGTAGGTTTTGACAGCTGTAGGTATTTGACTATTCTAGTTTTATCTCAAGTAGCCAAGTAGTGGCTAATTTACATACCACATCTGAATCAGTAAATGTAGAACAACTAAATTGATTTCTGAAAAATTCCAATTATTTAAACCCACCAATCCAAACATCTCTTTCTTGAATGTTATTTACCATCGTAGAAATTTGAAATAAAGCTATTCTTAGCAGGTGATTGTTGAGAAGAAATTCTGAGTAGTTATTGAGGAAGGTCATTGAGACAGGTCAGCTAGAGATGGACACACAGCTTGCCTAATAATTGGATGGATGCTACCTGGCTGGAAGATGGAGCTGATTGGTGGATCAAAATCTCAGAGGGAAACCTCCCATTATTAGTTTAAATATTTATTAGAATTATATTCCATAAAGTACTATTGTATGCTGAAAAGTGAAATGATCACCAATGATTATTATTGCCATACCAAAAAGGTTGTTTAAAGTGATTTTTGGTATGTGAAATATATTTTGTTGAGTGGTACTTAGTAAACTTTCCTGTTTCTTTAAAATATGAACTTGATGATATATTCAGAGTTAGAATATAACATATCATAAATAAGTTGTTTCTATTTTGTGTTTATTTGCTGAAAGCTGTCTTTGTATTTCTTCAGGTTTATGTGAGATTAAGGCCATTCTTCAGGGAATTCCTGGAACGAATGTCTCAGATGTATGAGGTAAACATGCATGAACTAATTACATAAGTATTTTTATTTTATTCAACGTAGTACCCATATTTAGATCATGTATAATGATTACTTCTTTTCCCCTGAATTTGTAGATCATTCTTTTTACTGCTTCTAAGAAGGTGTATGCAGACAAGTTACTGAACATACTAGACCCTAAAAAGCAACTGGTCAGGTAAATTTAATTAAGAATAATAGAAATGTCTGTCACACTGAACTATGAAATTACTATGATTATATTTAACTTTCATGGCCATTTTCAGTTGGCTACATATTTTGAGATTTGTTGTGTTGAAAGGTGAAAATAAATGGATTTTTTAAACCCCAAAACTCTTTAAGAGTTCCTAACGATATAACTCCAGACAGACGTTTTTAAAAGGATACAATGATCAAATGTATTTATTTATTATTACATCTGTATCCTCTCCTCTTTTGGGATTGGGGGGAGAGTGGGGTGTGTGGAATTTTTCACTAGTGTGCATGATGTTTTCACTTCCTTATGTCTCTGAGGTAATGCATGTTACATCATCTTTTTAATGGCATAGAGAAATGTTAGTTTTAACAGAAAGGAACAAATAAATTCTTGCTTCTTTCAAGAGCAAATTTATCTTCCATGGAGAGAAAATGTTACATGAATCAAATTGGAAATTTCAGTTCTCTTAGTCACTGAGTTTATCCTGATCTGGACTCAGTTTCTTGTGTGTGTCCTGAGCCAACAGATGCAGTGTGTTCCTGGTTAGGTGGAAGTGCCCTGGGTAATTTTAAAACAGTTTGAAAATTAGTTCAACTGAAATACTGAGACTGCAGTAGTCTTTTGTTGCATCATATAAGATGTAGGAGTTAATTTTTGAGTTTTTGACCAAGAGCTGAGAGACATACCACAAAAAACTCATAATAGCCTTAATAGGTGGGTATTCATTTTCTTGAATACTTTCTCCATATTGTCTTAGTGGAAAATCCTAAATTTAATTTCTGCTATTAATAGTTCCTTTAATTTTTTTTTTTTTTTTTAAAGAATCCTCGCCTGAGGATTTTTTTTTTTTTTTTTTAATCCATTTTAGAGAGAGAGGAATGGGGAGAGAGGGAAACATCGATCAGTTGTCTCCCGTATAAGCCCCAACCAGGGATCAAACCCATGACCTAGGTATGTGCCCTGTCCGGGGATTGAACCCACAACCCTTTGGTGTAAGGATGATGCTCCAACCAACTGAGCCACCCGGCCAGGGCTGTTACTAGTACTTTTATTATTGAGTGATTGCAACTGTGGCAAAAGGCTTTTCCTAATGTCCACGTTTAGGAGATTCTCTTTCTTGTAAATAGAGCTATGTTTTTTTTTTTTTAATCTAAAGGATTAAAATTTGCCCTTGTAGTTAGTTTTCATTTTATCTTTCAAAGTATATTATAATTTATGCTCATGTTACCCAGCTTCAACAAAAGTATACAAATTATTTTTCTTTGATCATTCATTCTGAAGATTTCTACTCAGTACCTCCAGCATTTCAGGGAACATTGGTGAGCAACACAAGCCCTTCCTTCCCCAATTTGAGCTTTCATTTTACTAGAGGACAAGTTGTGCTCATACAATTATAATGTTACAAATTAACACCCCTTTTTTAAACTAGTTTTCTAAAATCTACACATTTAGTTTATTTTGTTACATTTTGAGAAACTTAAAACGTTAAAAACTTTTAAAATATATTTATTTCATTGGAGTGCTATAAGGAGTTATCTTTGTTGGTGACAAGGCAGACTCAGAAATTCCTAAGATCTCTGAATCCCATGAGTCCAAATGCAAATTTGATGACTGGCCAAAAAAAATTTTTTTTTCTTTCTAAAACTGCAAATACATGCTATTAACCCTCAGATTTTTGAGTAACTGGAGAGGCTTTAGTATAACTTAAAGTAACTGTTAGTACGCATACATATTCAGTTGTCTCCTGTCTTGGGTGTGTTTGCTACCATTGGGGGGAAAACATCAGTAGTGACTTGTGCATGCATGCTGTGTCTGCCTCACCAATTTCCTCATTTCTAAGTGTTTACTTAAATCTTTTCGTTTAATCTTATTTTTTCAAAGTAGGATCATCTTTAAGCCTTTTAGAGATAGATTATCATATAACTAAAAGTATTCTTTATAATAAGGGGGGAAAGAGCTATTTATACTCTTTTGTCTGGTTGTAAAATTCGTGCTCTTTGCCATCACCACTAGCACTGATATATTTCAGGTTGAGTTTTGTTGGGTGAAATTGGGGTGTCGTTGGGGTGTTGTTGCTGCTGCTGCTAGAACTAAGACAGATTTCATTTGTGGAAAATGCCGCATTCTTGAAATTGCATGATTGAAAACATAGGTATAAGTAGGCCCTAGCTTCTGAAAAAGTGTTTAGTGTGAGATTAAAGACATAAGGAAGCCATACTGCCAAATAATTAATGTGTATAACAGGAGTATTTGAAGGTGATCTGTATCAATTATTAATAATAATGCAGAGACTAATATTTTTGAGTGCTATATGAAGATTATATAATTGTTACAGTTTCTATTATAAAATCTTTTAATAGCTTTTTAAAATAATACAGAATTTTTCAAGTTAGTATCTATCATTGGTAGAACATCAGTTTACATGTTAAATCTGAATTCATCATTTCATTGAGTCCTTGTTTTTTCAAGTGACCATATACACACACACTTAATTAAAAGATGGGTGTTTGGGGAAAGTTGAAATGATGGAATGTTTTGGCCTCCATACCTTTTCTCAAAAACTGTAAGGGAAACTGGAAACATTTTTTTAAATGCCAACACAGAAACATTCCTTCTTATATATTCTATTCTGGCATATACAGGGATAGGGAGGCTGTGTGGTCTTCTGGTTAGAGCCAAGGACTGGAAGCCAGGAGGATCCTGGGTTCCAGTGCAGGGCTAACCACTGACTTACTGTGTGATCTCGGGTGAGTCACTTGTCCCCCTTGTGCTTCAGTCAGCCATCTGGAAAACTGGTTAAAAAGAACGTGTTCGCTGACAACCAGATGCTGCATTTGAACTGAGCTTTCCTGGATAAAAATTACAAAAACAAATTACAGAATTTTTAGTTCTTCTCTATAATTTAATATAACACTTTGGGATAAACCAGAGTTCTTTAAGGCATGGTGATATTTGGTTATAAGGTTTTAATAGTTGTTAAGAATTTTTATAAACTGTAGGCCAAAGCTTAGGCCCACATGAATTTCCTTTGTGAGACAAAATAAGTCATAACCTCTAAACCTATGGTATGTTATGTGTGTGTATATATGTTTTAGTATATGTTGTATTTTTTTAGAGGTTGCTTTTTTTTTTTCAGTTAATTTGTTTTTATTTTTATGTTTAGGCACCGACTTTTTCGTGAACATTGTGTTTGTGTACAAGGAAACTATATAAAAGACTTAAATATCCTTGGAAGAGATCTTTCAAAAACTATAATAATTGACAACTCACCACAAGCCTTTGCATATCAGGTAAGAAGAGGATTGCTAAACAAACTCAGATTGGAAAAAAATATCACAATGAGGACAAATGCTGCCAAACAATATGACGGGAGAAAAGGATTTTCACTGGTGACTTTCCCTGTTCAGTGTCACATTTAGAATTAGAAATGCCAAGTTGGCATATTCCTTGTGGAAAAGTTTCTTTAAAATTGAGTACAACATAAATAAAGGAAAATCTGAGCAGTAAATTTGAATAAGAAGGGACTATAAGGTATACATCATTTAATAGCTTTCTTATGAGTTGTTTTAGCAGTAATTGGAAACATGTTTGAGAATTACAAATAGCTTAACCTTGTTCTTCTGGTCTGATTTGACTTAAATATTGAAATATTAATTTGACATTCTTAAGTATTAAATATTGACCGTTTTGTCGATATTTTTGTATCTTTTTAAAGATTTTATTTATTTTTAGAGAGAAGGGAAGGGAGGGAGAGAAACATCAGTATGTGGTTGTCTTCACGTGCCCCCCACTGGGGACCTGGCCCACAACCCGGGCATGTTCCCTGACTGGGAATTGAACCGGCGACCCTGTGGTTCATAGGCCAGCATTCAATTCACTGAGCCACACCATTCAGGGCATTTTTTACATTATGAGTATATTCATGTGACCTGTTTGAGATTTCCTTCACAATAAATTGGTGTAGAATGGTGATGTTGGAAAGTGGGTTGGGTATAGCTAAAACAGGATTTACCCTTAACTTCTGTGTTTTAAAATATCCATAATAAAACGAATAAAATGGGTAAACTGCCTATGGTATTGAAATATGTTCAGTTTAAGTCACTTTATTTGCTTGCATTTTGAAATATGTTTTTAAGAATTTTTTCTGGGTTACTAGATAAAATCATTTAATTTATCTTCCATCTCAAACACAATGTTCTGTGTAAATGTTTAAATAAAGATATTTTATCCTAGAGATTATTTATTATAAAACAAAGTTTACATTCTTATTTTTGGACTCTTCAGTGAAATAGTATTGAGTCAATTTGTTACGTTCCTGTGTTTTAGATTATCCTGTTCTTTTGGGGGAATAAAACAATGAATGGGACATGGTCCCTGTGTATAAGTATATGCTCTCTAATAGTATTCTCTGTTTAGATTTGGCAGTACCCCTGCATTCACAATGCTTAGCATTAACTAATATAACTGTTCTTGAATGAATTAAATGAATGTTTTTAGTTAACATTAATGCAAAATTTGTTTTAATGAATATTTCTTGTTCTGTTTTATATACACTAAGACGTAATTATGCTGAAAACCCAATTAGGCTTCAATTTATTTCTTTTTTAAGCTTTTCCCAAGTAGGCAAATATAGGCAAAAAGGATTTAATTACTTATTTATCATTTTAGCTATCTAATGGAATCCCTATAGAAAGCTGGTTTATGGATAAAAATGACAATGAACTCCTAAAATTGATTCCATTTCTGGAGAAGCTTGTAGAACTGGCAAGTATATCTTACCTTTTTCTGTTATGTTTTTGTTGGCTCAACTTGATTGAAATAAATCTTTTAAATTGCTTTAAAAAGTCCGTGTGGTGGGAGCTTAGGGCAAAGATTGAAAAGGATTACATACATTTATCAGCTCTTATGGATTATAGATTATGCTCTTAAAGATTATATTTAAATTATACTTACTAATATTTTAAAATTTATAAAGTTAATATTTTTATTTCACTGGGCTTCCTCTTGCAATTCACTAAGCTAGTTTTGTTAAATCAATTTCACTTTGCTTTCATAGTTCAGTTATAGAATTACTGCTTATGCTACTAAAACTATACTGAAATTTTTTCCCTTATATTTATGGCTTCATTTTAAAACTAATATATGAAATAGAATTCAGTGGCTTAACGCTTTTACCTAGCTTTTGATTTGGTAAAAGCAAAACCAAACCAAACACTGTTACTGCATAATCATTCTTACAAAATTAAAACTTTTAATGGCAGTTTTTTTTAAATCTAAATTTAATTCTAAGTAATTGCTTCTGTGTAGTACATTTATATTTGGCAAATAAGTTGGAAAGTCAGTAGTGATACATTTTTCTGTAAAGTAAGAATGTTCATAATGTTCTAAGGATTGTATCTTTGAAATTACATGGCCTTTAAAATGTCTTTTTCCCTACACAGAATGAAGATGTTCGACCTCACATCAGAGACCGATTTCGCTTGCATGATTTGCTGCCCCCTGATTAAGTACAAAGACTTGTCCAATCACTGAAGGGGGAGAGAATGCAGGACCCTTTTGGACTAAGACAAAACATTGCCATTACTGTTGAAATTTTGCATTTTTGTACCCCGTCTTGCTTTTCTTATCTTTGGTGCCCAATAATAATCAAGGGTTACAGAAAGAGACTTTAGCTCAGACTGAATACATACAGTAGGTAGGCTAAAACAGAAGAGTCTTTAGAACTAGTGCAACTCCAGTGAAATTTTTTTATGTACAGGACATCTGCAGTTTATAAAGAATTCTGTTTCTGCCACCAGCAGTTTGACCTGTAGTCACACAGGATTTTATGATAATAACAGAGATGAAAATGGACTTTTATTTTCTCTCTGTTTGGTGCTCTAAGTGGGTTTGTAGCCACTTTTCTGTTACTTTAAGATTCTCATTTCAACAGGAATGGCCAGTAAAAGTTGTTTTATTTTTCCTGTTAAGGTTTATAACCTTTTTACATTTTTGACCTGTATTAGATTAGAATTTCATTATGCATTCCTTTTAGTTGAGGCGCTTCATAGTTTTCTGGAAATAGTCAATTTTTAGTTTTTTATTATACATTGAATGGCCGTTTTCCTGCTTTGTCTGCCTGCATATTGTATATTTGTTTAAAAATATTCTCTACTTTTAGTCCATGTAAGTTTCATTTAGAAAGACATGCATTTATATTTTGTTTCTGTAATATTCTACTGTAGGTGAAATCTTTTCAGAAATCAAGAGACTGGGTAGATAAGAATATATAAATGACTAATATTCAAATGACTTAAACCATTGTGATGGCATGTGTTCCCAAATGGTAATATCTTGCGATGGCACACAGATTTAATGGATAAAGGTATACCTCAGACTTCACTGTGCTCACCAATCTTTGAGGAGAATGTGTTTGGTCACCTTTTGGGCTTGATTTGGTTACTGCTGCCTTTGGTTTCTTCCAGGAATGAAGTATTCAGCACAGTGACTCGGTGTTTTTAGTTACTTTGCATGGGCTGGTAGTACCTCTGTTATGCTCTCAGTTACAATCAATTTAAAACGCTGTGTAACAGTCTTGGTACCTTACAGTAGCTATGCATAATCCTGTGGCACAGTAAACTCCCAAGCCACCGATGCAGTTAATACGCTCTCATAGTGGTTTTTCTATGCTATATGAAAATAGTCTTCAAGCCTTGGTTCTGTAATGCAGCTACCACAAGAGGTTGATATTTTTATAGTGGCGTGTAATCTCCTTTTCGGGAGGCTTTTTATGGAAGGTAGAATTTGTAAAAGTTAGTATGCTTTGCCTCTCGACTGCATTAACATGCCACAGGCTCAGACTGTTTTTGTGTAAAGGATGTCAAAGAACGGCACTTTTTCTAAAGAGAAGTTTGATATTTTGTATGCTTGTTAAGAAAGTACAGTATTGGAAATTAAAGGTGGACAACTGATAATTGAGGAGTATGTCACTTAATTTTTTATGTATATTACCTGTTTACTTGTACAACTTACTGTACAAATTACATGCAGCTTCATTTTCAAATGAATCCTTAAAATAAGGAAATCTTTTTAGGAAAACATTTAATTTTTGTATTTTTGATTTTAAAGGCATGAGTTATGTCAGTTTTCAGTGTATTAATGAAAATTTTAACTTTTCATCAGGTTGAGTGTTTTCTTACTATATTATCCGTTGTGTATGTAGTTAGCATATTGTGTCACTGAACTGTTTAAAAATCTAGCATGTAGACCAAGCCTGTTTTGTGGAAAATCCTTATTCATTAAATAATCATGGCAGGTTTTCTGCAAAAAAAAAAAAAAAAAAAAAAAAGCAGAAGCATTTGCAATTCAGAATACTGTTTTTTTTGTTTTTGTTTTAATTTAAAGAAAGGTATTTTGCTTGCAGGAAAAAATACTACAGATTCATTTTAATGAGAATCTTTGAAATGTATTTATCTTTAGGGCATCTGGGCATCTTTATGCTGTTTGTCTTCTGTCTTTCTTGAAATAAAATGTACATACGTTACCTTTACATATGCTCTTGCTCAAAATTGTGAACCTAGTTACATTTTCCTTGCTCCCTTTTTATGCTCAAACAGCAAAATCCAAAAAGTATAATGAGATCTAAACTTTCAATCTGCATTATAATTGCTGAAAGTTTTTCTGATTAAGTAGATACAGTCCCGAAGGGCTTTCCCATAATGAGAAGGGAAGTGTAAGCACCTATACCGTTGTGCCAGTGGGCACTTTAAATAAACACTGTTTTCAGTCCCATGTTAGGGAGAGTTCCCTCAAGTTGACTGACAAATGAATCAAGCATAACAAGATTCTTTAAAGAAATAAAGTAAGGGAAATTTTGTATGGCCTGAGACAATTTCTTGAGACTAATTTAATACATATTTTCTTCATTACTTGACTTGAGTCATTTTAAATTTAATAACAATTTTAAATAATTTATAGAGACAACTATCCAGCTTCCTTCCACATTAGTGTTTTATCTTCTCATTACCCCTTTTTAAAAATCTGTTTATAGACGTTATCTTAAACACTTCCATTCAGTTAAGTGGAAGTATATGAGAATATTTTATGAACTGAGATGTGCCCAGCCCCTACAGTTCACGCAGGAAACATGAACTCTTAAAAACTGACTATAGTAAATGCAGGAGAGATGGAAACCTGATAAGACACAGTGAAAGTGACCTATATACACATTACAACTCTGAAGTTCATATTATAATTGTGCTATTTCCAGTGATAAATGTCTGACTTTTAAGACATTCTTTTAAATATTTGTATTATTGTTAGAATGTTTTAATCAGTTGTGTTTTTAACTCCATGTAATATATGTAGCCCTAATCAGATTTATATTACCAAATTTCTCCTTGGGTCTTAAAAGAATAACAATTTGAAACCATAAATTGTTTTATATTAGCTAGTATGTATATTTATTTACCCGATGGCTTTATCTTGTTTCCCAAAATTTGGGGGGAATTTGTTAAAAGCATTGTGACTTATATAAATGGCTATTTTCTTGTAACTGTCAGTGAAAATGTATGTGTACATTGTTTTTTTTTATATCTCTCTGGGGGTTTTTTTTTTTGGTTTTGTCTTTTTGTTTGTTTTGTTTTTAGGGTTAAACATAGCAGGGTTTTTTTTTTTTAAGTTCTCTTTGGCCAATGACTTTTTCAACTAGATACTACTTTCATTCAGCCTTCTAAAGAAGTTCATTTTTCATTGATTTGTTCAGTCAAGTTACCTGAAAAACAGAGACTTCATCTCATCACTGAAGAAAGTATTTCATTTTTCCTACAAATCTTTACAGCGAGCACAGAATTCTTCATAAGGACCAGATCTTTTCCACGTCTTGTGTCAATCACATAAATATGAAATGTAAAGGACACTGAAGCCTTCATTTAATTGTACTAACATGATGGTGTTACATACTACATCATTAGCTAGTTAAGGTTTTCTGACCTGATTTCTCTGTCTTTATAGATATTTATTTGTTATCTCTTTTAATCTTGTGTATCTAAAATTAACTTAGTTAATAGTTACCCACCGAATAACTATGCCAAGCAACTAGGAAAGAATGTTTATTTTATTTCCCCTTATAGGGGAAGAGTGGACTGGGAACAAAAATGTATGGGCCGAAAGGCCTGAGGCTGTCATTCATTCACTTTCTTATTCCTCTCATGACCTCTGTTCGAGTGCAGTCTTTTTTCAGTATTGATGTGCTTAATTATGTCATTACTTTTTGTGTCTTCCCCTGAGTTGAAAGCCTGTTAGGAACTTGTATGAAATACATTTTAAATATTCAGTATAAGAACCACAAAACTCAGTATCTTATATTTAAATGCTACTTAAATTATTGGAATCCAAGTCTCACCCACTAGGATACACTTTTATAAAATGTTTCTCTTTATCTTGAATTGAAACTACTTTCCCAGACGCAAGAGTTCTTGGGAAGTGTGTTTTGAGAAATTGGGATAAGAAAGCAACAAGATTATACTTAGTTACTTATTGTTTTGATATTAGTTAGTACTTTAAAATACATCAGTAGTTCCCAAACCTGACTGTTCATTAGAGTTACTCTGAGCTTTGGAAATAGATTTCTGAGGCCTAACCCCTGCAAAATTGTCTCATTGGATTTACAGTGGGGCCTGAGTGTGTATGTGTGCGCACGCGTGCATGCATGCGTGTGTGTTTAAAGCTCTCCAAGTGATTCTGATAACCAGGTTTGGGAAATCACTGTTTTAAAATGTGACGGTAGTTTGACGGTAGGCAACAAAATAAAAGTTTACCAGACATCTCTGTGGTAGAGGTTTTTTGTTTTGTTTTGTTTTTTAAGCTGGGACCAGATTTCACAGAACTTATTCAAGATGCATGGAGGAATAATAAAGAAGATTGAAGCTACTGCTCATTATCATTCTTTCATACTTTTTAAGAATTTGCATTCCTAGCACTTGGAATAGTTGATCATATACACAACTGAAGGACATATCCCTGAATGAGACCCTTATATATAAACTGTAAAATATTTCACTATTTTTTTATTTTATAAATCTTTGTAGAAATAAGCAATGAAATACTACTTTCATCTTTTGAAATGGGATTTTTCAAGGCATTGTCCATTTGGCATTAAGGTAGGGGGGAGTTAATATTCTCTCTGCCTTTTTCCATGTGAATCAATATGAAGTCATGGACATTTAAAAACCTCAGTTTAATTTCTACATATTTACTATGCAGTATAGCCATGAACAAGCAATGTAGAGTTAGTTTTCTCATCTTCCAATGCCCTGATCACCCTACCTCACAGGGTTGTTGTGGGGATCAATAAAACTTTTATGGAAGCACTTTTCTTTGATGATATTTTATCAGCCATTAGGAACATTGTAATATCTAACAACTTATTTGTATAGTACTCTTTTTGTTTACATTTTTTTCATATTTCTTTCTCTTTTGATAATCTTTAGGACAGTCCTGTAAGGAACAGAGTAGGTTACAGATAAGGAAACTGAGGCTCATAGGGCTGTGACCCAAGAACTGTTCCGGGGAACTTGAATTCCAGTATCGCTGCATCATGCTCCTTCCCAGGGCCTTGGCATTCTTGTGTAAGCGTGTTGATACATAAATACAAAGCTTTCTCGAGTTTATAAATCAATTTAGCCAACAAAATGTTCTTATAAAGGAATATAATAACAATATAAAAGCTTGTACAAACTAGGCCCTAGAATTTAACAATCCAATTTCTTAAATTAGAAGGAAACTCCAACGTCTAAGCCTGCCTCTTTTTCAAAGAAGGAAATGTGTCTAGAAGAGTCTTTCTTCCCTGGATCACAGAGCTGGGATTAGAATCTAGGTTTCAATTACTGTTCCTCAGTGGAACAACTTCAGGAGGAATGACATTCTTAATTTGTAGAAATACTGTGTGCAGAGGTGAAAAAATATTTGAATAAAATCTGAATAAAGGAGTTACTTTTAAAGCAAAAATGTTTAAATCCTCAACTGGGAATATGTTTACTGATCTTTAGAGAGAGAAGCATTGGTTGCCTCCTTGTACGTGCCCTGACCAGGGATCAAACCCGCAATCTAGGTATATGAGGTCTGTCCAGAAGGTACCCAGCCATGTAATATGAAAAATAGAGACAATTGAAAAAAATATAAGAAATGTTGTACACAGGAAAATGATGCTTCAGTCCCCTTCATAGTAGGCACCTTGGGACCATACACAGTTCTCCCAATGGCCATCAGCTGCCCTGTTGTATTTTCCTGAATCTCATTGCTGGTCTTCAGTCTCTTCCCTTTCAAAGGTGGTTTTAGCTTTGGGAAAAGCCAGAAGTCATGGGGTGCCAAATCTGGGCTATAGGGGGCCGAGTCACCTGGTGATCTGTTTCACCAAAAAACTGCACAAGATGTGATGCGGGAGTGGGTGTGTTGTGATGAAGCTGCCAATCACCAGTTGCCCATAGCTGTGGCCTTCTGAATCATCTGAGTAGTTTCTGCAGAGGAATGTTCAAGCTTAATGCAAAATTTGATGCAGATTCGTTGCTCTACTTGCTCAGTCATTTTGAATGTGACAGCCACACAGTGAATAGCATCTACCGTCCCCACTATTACCACGAACTCATTGTTCACCCACGTGCATTCCAGTCTACTCTCGGCTGCCAGGTTACATCAGTGTTGCTCAAACCATTCTTGTTAGGTTAACAATGGCTGGACTTTTTCTGGAGAGACCTTGTATACCCTGATGGGGAATCAAACTGACAACCTTTCAGTATGCAGGATGACACTCCAACCAACTGAGCCACGCTGGCCAGGACAAGAAGGGGTTAGTTTTAAGAAGTAAAGATGGCAAGAAAGAGCCAGATTAAAGTGAGCTAAAATGAGAAATTTATACTTGATGTAATGAGCTAAATAATTTGAATCAGTGTAGCTACAAAATAGCATTCTGGTGCCACCCCCTATCTCTGATGAGCTATTTTTTCTCCAGCTTTATTGAGTAAAATTGACATCAACATGATGTATGGTTAAGGTATACAATGTGAAGATCTGATGTACGGATATATTTTGAAATGTTTACCACAGTAAACACATCCTTCCCCTCATGTGATTATCACTTTTTTGTCATTATGGTGAGAACATATAAAATCTCCAGTAGCAGCTGTGGCTGGTGTGGCTCAGTGGATTGAGTACAGGCCTGTGAACTGAAAGATTGCTGGTTTGATTCCTGGTCAGGGCACATGCCTGGGCTGCCGGCCTTGTCCCCAGCTGGGGGCGTGAGAGATGCAACTGATACATGTATTTCTCACACATTGATGTTTCTCTCTCTCGCCCCCTCTCTCTAGAAGTAAAAAAATCTTTTAAAAACTGTTACCTTAAAAATAAAATCTCTAGTAGCAACTTTAAAGTATACAGTACACTTATTGTTAACTATAGTCACTGTGCTGTACATTCGCCCCACACAACGCTAACCACATCCTCATACAACTAGAAGTTTGTAACATTTGACCAGCATCTCATCGTTTCCCCCACTCCCAGCCCCTTGCTGTGATGAGACTTTAAAACAATTTTCTCTAAGCTCCAAAGGAATTTAATGCACAGACTGGTTTGAGAGTCACTGCAGTAGGCCTTTAGAAATAAATCACTGGGTTTCAGATGAACAGTTGAGAGTATTGTTAATAAGATCATAAAGCTCAGAATCAAAAGACATGAATTCAAGTTCTTAACTCATCCACTTAGACAAAGTAGCTGGGCCTCAGTTTGTTCATCTGTAAAATGGGTGCACCAAGCTTACCTTTCAGAATTATAAAGATGAAACATCAGAGCACGTTGTGAACTGTAGAAGGGGTGGCCAACCTTTGGGCATCTCTGGGCCATGCTAAATACATAAGCCCTAATGAAACTGATGAGCAAAAAAAGTTGTAAGTAAATTTACAACTTTGTGTTGGGCCACATTAATAGCCAGTCTGGGCTGCGTGGGCTGTGGATTGGGCACCCCTGAAAGCAATATACAAATAACTACCAGAATGGAAATGTTGAGGTAGCTAGTTCTCTTGAGTTTGTGTGGAAGATATAGAGAGTTTGGGGAGATGACTGAAGTCAGAGGGGACAGAAATGGGCAGTAGAATTGGTATTACTACGGATATCAAGATTTCATGAAAGAAATGAGCAGTAAGGAGCATTCAAAGAAAGATTGGAAAAGATAATGGAGAGGTCACCTATGACTGTTAACGTGTTTTAATGAAAATATGCTGAGTGTTCAGGAAGAAATCGGTAATGAGGAAATTGAAGAGTGAGTATTGACTTGCTTGACAAGTCTGGTAAGTATAATCGTTGGGGTAGCAGGCTCATATGATTTGCTAAGTTAGAAGTCTTAGTAATGGATGAGCCAAATTAACTAGAACTTTAGATTTGATGTATGATATTTGTTGAAGGAAGTTGTAAGTAGCCTTCCTAATAAAAGTAAAAATCTTTTTAAAACACTGTCAGTATGAGTTAGACACCGCCAGGGGCAGAAGAAAGCCAACCTGACGCTGCTCTCAAGCTTGCAGTCTTGCTGTGGAGACATGTTGTCGGGAAAAGGCTCATGGAGATTCAAGGGCACTAACACAATCTAGTCTGGAAGCCAGGCTTAGGATGGCTGAAGTATTAAGATGAGAACTGTAGAAGATTTAAAAAAAAATTTGTAAAGCCAGGTTTGGTGGAGAGGGGGAGTAAAATCAAGCAAGGGAGTAAATGATCAGATTTGCCTTGAAAGATCACTTTGGCTGCTGCATAGGCAATACAGTGGGTAGGTGGGAGACCAGTTAAAAGATGTAGAAGTTGACCTAATGCTCCACACAATGTATTCCTTTCTGCAAGAGAACAAATGGTTAATGCACTGGGTGCCAGCATTATAAAGGACGGTCTGAGGTCAGGGGAAGGGTAAAGTCCTAAGGAAAGCATGGCTTGTCTGGTTCACGGACAGAATAGGAGGTGCTTTAGGAGTCCATGGTGCAGAGTTCAATGGAGATGTGACACATGCTGACATTTCATGTCTTGTAAGATTCGTGGGTAGGTTTGCGGGAGGCAGGGGTAGTGTAAAATTTAAAAAGTCATTCATTACATAGCTGTTTATATCAAATCATACATCTTTCTACATATGCAATGAATGATTCAGTGATTTTGGTATTTTGTAAATTAGCTTTAACCTGGTTCTATTTGGAATTAAAAACTCTTCAGCCTTATTGCATCTTTAGGAGATTTTGAGTCTGGTACTCAAGGCACTTCCACTTAAAAAGGGTCCATGAGCAACTCTACTTCATTTTTGCTGCCATTTACTATCCTATAGCTCTAATGATAAAGCTCTTGAAGGCAGAGGTTTTAAGTTAATTTGTCAATGAACACTGATCAATTACTCTGCTCATCTGTAAAATGGAATACCCCTGTTGTGTGATTACAGGGCTCCCCTAGAGACAAACATGAATCAAAGGTTAGTTTTAAGGACTAAATGAAGTCCCCGGCACATAGTTCTAGACCACTGTTTCCCTGCTTCCTCATTTCAACATGCACACCCTGGCCAGGTAGCTCAGTTGGTTGAAACATCATCCTGTACACCAAAAGACTGCAGGTTCAATTCTGGTCAGGGCACATGCCTACGTTACAGGTTCAATTCCCGGTGGGGGCGCAGAACAAGTAGCAACCAATTGATGTTTCTCTCTCCCTCTCTCTCTAAAATCAGTGAATATATCTTTGGGTGAGGATTAAAAAAGGAAAAGCTGCGTGCACAATATTGTGAATAAATTCTCAACTTCAAAATTGATCAGTGCTTCACACACACAGCCCATATGTTTGTTTGTTTGTGTTTAGAGAGAGGGAGAAGGGAAGACAGAGAAACATTGATCGGTTGCCTCCTGTATGGGCCCTGACTGGGTTAAACCCGTCACCTAGGTATGTGCCCTGACCAGGAATTGGACCTGCAACCTTTTACTGCATGGGACAATCTCCAACCAACTGAGCCACACAGCCAGGGCATATAGCCCATGTAGTTTTCCGTAGCACCTGCAAATGCTACACCTCATTTTCAATTACATGTGGTTTAATACCTTGCAGTTAATATCCCAAGAACCTAGTAGAATTGTACTTGGTACAAGATAGGCACTCAGTATTTATCTGTTGAATAAATAAGTGAATATGCCCACATTTCAGTTTGGACCTCTATAAGTCTAGAAAATTGACTCATTCAAGTGCAGCCCTGAATTGATGAGACAGTGGAACTGGTTCACACTAAACTCACAAGACACTAATTTTTTAAAGTTATATTTCAATTTCATTGGTTTACTGCTGGCAATTTTCCCCGTATGAAACTAAATTACAATCACATGCCTGCTTGGTAAGGATAGAACCAGAGAGAAAGTCTATTGAAAGAGAATCATAATGATTAATATCAAGTCCATAGGATGCCCTCATCTGTACTAGGTATCTGCTAAAAGTCTGTAAGTCGGCTTACCCTTTTCTCTGGAGACTGCCAAAATCTTGTTCTTTGGCCTCGCTCTCTCTATATTTCACCTTCTTTCTGTTAACATTTTTAGATACATTGTCTTAAAACATCTTCAGGCAAGTTAATACAGATAACTATATTACCACTTCAGAAATAGCCTGTCTTGCTTTCCTGAGACTCCACCTTGGCATAGCTGACTGGGTCTTGCATCCTCTTAGTCACTTATTTACTATTTCCTAGTTCACGTTACTGCTACAATGCTGTGGGCTTACTAACAACGTAATAAAAAGGCGTCATTCTTTGGGACCTGGCTGTGTTAATTTTCTTTGGGGACTACCTTTCATGAAGAGAAACAATGGGCTGATAGTCAGGTTTTCCCTGGGGGTGGGAACAGTTCCGCGGAGACATGTATTCATGTGGTCACTCAACAGTTGAGTGCCTACTCTATGCCACACCCAGACTTAATTACATACAGCAGAACTTAGTCTCTCAAGATTGCTTATCTGAAATTAGACTACTAGGATGTATTTAAAATTTTTAGCTGAGGCCAAGAATGGAACACTGGAAAGATATTGGGGTACCTTGTGGCATTTAAGGAAGAGCTGGGCAACTGGATCTCGAGAGAAGACAAGAGGCAGTAAGGTGGCCTGGAAAACTATCACTTCATCACTTAATTGAGCATCACAAACTCCTCTCTTCAGGGGCTGTCATCAGCCACCAATTCCCAGGCAGTGAAATTCTAAAGCTCTGGGAAAGAGAACCTTTCCATAAAAATTTGCCTCAAAACTTAAGAGGCTTAACATAACATTTCTCACAGATCTGTGGGTTGACTGGGCTGAGCTGGACAACTCTTGGTTGGGGTCTTCTGTGGCTGCACTGAAATGGTGCTTGGGGATGGAATCATTGAAGGATCAACCAGGATGGATGTCCAAGGTGGCTTCTTCACTTCCATGTCTGGCATCTCGGAAACAGCCAGGAGCTGGCTGAGTATTTCTCTTCCTAAACAGCCTTTCCACATGGTTATCTGGTCGTAATACTTCTTAAATGGCAGCTGGCTTCCACCAAAGTGAGCATTCCAAAAAAACACAGGTGTAAGCTGCAAGGCTTGCTATGGCCTAGCACTGGGTGTCACTTTTAGCATATTCTAATGATCAAAAATGAATCATAGGGCTAGCCCACCCAGACTCAAGAGCAGGGGACCACATAAGGGTTTGCTGGAATACTGTTCATTAAAAGGCCATTCTTGGAGTCTAGCTACTAGGAATTTTGAAGATTCCACTGGGTTACTTATATCACACCCAGGGACAACTCTAGATTTTATATCATTTGAAGAATATACAATTTGGAAGGCTTTCTTGAAAAATGGAGGGCCCATGCAACGAGAGGCCCTGAAGACAGAGCTTCATTAACTTCACAGTTAATCTGCTTCTGACCCCTCTACCCAAATCAACTCTGATAAAAAAGCAAATGTGGTTTCATGGTTTCCCACTTATACTTGTGTTCTAGGGCAATTTCCAGACAAGAAAGAATTGTGAGCTTTCCCCATTCCGCACCAGAAGTGTCCAGTGTTCAGTTCAATGTGGTCTGATCATTTCAATGTCTAGGACCCAGGTCTTCGACTTCCAACAGTGAGTTTTCAAATACATATACACTGTATTTCACAGTGGTACAAACTTTAAAAAAATCTTACTCCATCCTTTCTATACTTTTCCCCTCTGACTGCTCCTTAAATGTTGACACCCTTCAAGGTTTCTTCTCATTCTATCCAATCTTCAGATGGCCTCTTTCACATGATTCTACCCACTGCCATAATCAGATGACTTCTAATATTCTATCTGTAGTTCAGGCTTCTACAGTTCCAAATGTGTAGTAGCCATTTCTGTTTGGATGTCCTACAGAAATGTCGAGATCTGTGTGGCCAAAGCTTAATTGATTCCTTCTTGTGATGACAGTCACCATACATTTTCAAAAACATTTATTGAGCATGCCAGCCACTGGGAATACAGTAAGTAGTAAAGAACATAGACAAGATCCCTGTGCTTCAAGCAGACATTAAATAAATAAAGTTATTAGAGATTGTAATAAATGCTATGATAAAAAAAAAAAACAGTGATGAGATAGAGTAACTGTGGGAGGCTCCTTGCAGGAGGGAGATCAGGGAAGACACTTTGGCATGGGTAAATTTGCATTTTGATGTGAAGCGGGAAAAAGTCAATCATGCAAAGAGACGTGAGAAGAGCACTGTAGGTAGAAAGTCCAAAAATAGGAAAAAGCTTGGTAGCCTTAGAGGGCCTTTCACACATCCTCCCGCTCCCCCACCGTTAATGTCACCTTTTTACATTAACCTCATAATGCTGCTTTTTGTTTCAGTCATCACACTGTCGAAATCTATTTCCCATATGTCTATCTTAGCTACTTAATTGTGCGTACCTTGCGGACAGGGCTAGAGTTTATGCCTAGCGCAGACCGAGTTCCGAAGTTATTCTGCGAAAGAATGAATCGTGCACTGGCCTCAAGCGGCTCACAGGAAGGGAAAATCCTCGAGCACTGGGGCTCTCTTCGATCCCTTCGTGACTACCGCGAGGCAAACGTGCCAGGAGCTGAGTCCCAGCACCCTAGCTGGGAAGGCTGCCATCAACGCCGCCCTCTGCACTCGATCCTACCCTGGCGCCCAGCGCACGCCGGCTTCCAGACTGGTGCTCCCTCCCCTTACGCACGGCTGCACGCTCCCGGGCTCGGGGACTGGGGATAGGCTGGGAAGGGGTGGCGAGGGCGGGCGAGGGTCAGAGAGGAGACATTCCTGCTAACTTCCCCGCAGTTCTGTTTCCTCCCAAGGCCCAGGTTAGCGGGGCGCCCTCCCTGCCACCTCCTCTCCCCGCCCGGCATCGCGGGATACTGAAGGCTCCGCCACGCCCTCCGACGCGACCCACGGCTCCTCTGGCCACGTCCCACGCCCCCTTCTCGCCCGCGCGCGCGCCGCCGCCGCCAGAGGGGGCGGGGCCTGGGCCCGGGCACACAGTCAGCCACGGTCCCAGCCTGCCCCGCGCGGGCCAACGAGAGCAAAGCTAGTGACTCACCTCTGCCGCGCTAACTCTTCGCTGGCTCTCCCCTCACACACGCTCACACCCGGCTCGACATGGCGGCGGCGGCGGCGGCGGCGGGGGACTCCGACTCCTGGGGTGAGGAGAAGTTCCGGGGCAGGGCTCGGGCCGGCGCTGGCCCCTTGCGGAGGCAGGCACTAACGTGGCTCGCTCTCTTCCGTAGACGCGGACACGTTCTCCGTGGAAGACCCGGTGCGGAAGGTGGGGGGTGTCGGCACCGCGGGCGGGGACCGCTGGGCAGGCGAGGACGAGGACGAGGACGTCAAGGTGGGTGCGGGCTGGCGCCGTCGCGGGCGGGGTTGCCCACCGACGGGCGGGCGGGTGGACTCTGGGCCCAGGTTTGCCGACCGGGCCTGCGAACCCTGGGTTCAGGCTCGAGCTTCGGGCCCGGCGGTGCTCTCTTCCCCTCCGCTTTCCGATCCCGTGGGCCGGAGACGGGCAGCATGGCCTTTCGGCCTTCCTTGGCGAGGGCGGCGGCCGTCCCAGCCCCAGCCCTTCTTTGTGGGTCCGCGCCCCGGCCTGGATCCTGTTCGCTAACTGGCGACTGGAGGTGACAGCACCGGCGGGGCCGGCCCACGTGCAAACTTCGTAGTCAGGAGCCTGTCTTCCAGATGAGACTGGCAAGGTGGGGATTGAGCCCCACGGCTTGTCCCATATGGAAAATCTTGCAGCGCACCTGCCTTTTTGAGCTCAAGTCTCCCCAGAGCCAGTCATTCATTTATGTACCCAAAGGCCCAGTTGTGGAGTTTGTACAATTAGGTGGAATATTGTGGCTTAATTTTAACTATTTTTTCCCCATACAAGAGAAATAGAAACAGTAACGTGAGATGACTTTGAGCCTTTCTTCCCACACCCAATGGTAAAAGGATGAACTGAGTACTGACAGCAATTATTGGTCAGAAACCTGAGTAGTCCACACAGCGACGTGAAAAATGTAGAGTTGACAGTAACACTAATCTTAATACAAGATATCGAAGATTTGTTGGTTGGAGTAGACAAGAGGCCATTGCTTATTTTTTCCTATGCCTTGTAGATCTGAACCAGATTTACCTTCGTTTGTTGTTGTTTTTTTTAAGTAGCTTCAAAAGTCTGAAGCCCAGCATGTTAAGACTCTTATTAACAAAGTTCTCAAAACTTTAATATTTGTACAGATAAAGTTTTATATGAATTGGAAAATGGCATTTCATGGTTTTGATTCATGTAGTGAATGTTTTATTCCTAACTTCTGTTCTTTAGCATTTACTCAACTCTACAAGTCTTTCTGCTTGGGTTGAAAATTTTAAGCTAGAAAATCACTTAACTTACTGTTAATGCTGCTTTCGTTTGGATTTTACCGTTTTCTCCTGAGTCTGATGAGGTGAATGTTCAATTTATCAAACAACCTGAGGTTCAGAAATGATGGGCGCTTTGCACACATTGGGGTTAATAAATGAGTAGTATTGTGAAGATAATTAAATGCTTCATTTACATGTTGTTTAGACATGGGAATGGATTGTGTTAACCCCTTCATTTCAAGATATGTTACTTCCCCACATTGCAGAGGATTTTCTGTTTTGAGCCTTTAGTTCAGATTTATCCTTTCAATTTTTCTGTGTATACTTGGATGCAGCAGTTAAGACTGCTAATGAAAATTGAAAATCCTGTTCACCATTAACAAATTGAAATCTGTTAATGAAAATTGAAAATAAGTTATCAAATGAGAAGAAAAGATTAGGGAAATCTGGACAGAAGTAACAGAAAATGAGGTTTGAAGGGAGTAGTCTGGACTGATGTCATGAAGTAGCCTGCCTGAGATTATTGGGTAAATGGTGTCAATTCTGATCACTTGGAATTAGTTTAGGGGATTTACAAGTTGTAGGGGACCATAAAAGTCATCTGTCCAGTCACTCTTTCAGTGCAGAATTTCTTTTCTTTTATACACAGCTTATTTCTGTTACATAAACTTTGAAGTTTATCTTGGAGAAAAATGCTGAACTTGTCTGTTTTATTTCCGAGTTTAAATGTTGGTTTAATTCTGTTGAGTTTCTAAAAGATTCTTATGATGTGATATCCATGGAGCAGTTTGATTCCTGGACTCTGGAATCAGATAGACCTGGGTTGATATTTTTGCCTTGACATTTTTGTGGTCATAAACAAGTTTTTTAATCTTGCTGTTTTAGTTTTCCAATATGTAAATAGTTATTATAGGAGCTTGGGATGCTGTGTTATTTTACATTTTAAATGAGATAGTACAGGAAGTATTAAGCAAAGTTGGCACTTAATAAAAGTTAATTCTCTCTTACTTCAATATAGTCTTACTGTTTCAGGCTAATGGAAAGTATGCTTAGGCTGTTTAGATCTAGTGCTTTGTGCCACGTTTTTTATTTCCTAAGCTCAGACGGAGTAACTTCTCTCCATAGTGGCTATTTACTGTGAATTTTGTGTTTTGAATGCATTGACCATGTTTATTAAGCAAGTTTTTGCTTGCTCTAAGGTTATCAGTCTGGAGTTGAAGTTTGCCTCCTTGGATGGTAGTAATACCAAATTTCTGAATTCTAATGTTTTAGTACCTAATCCTTTCCTAAAGAGATGCGAAGCTTAGTTCCCTTGAGATCAACTAAGTCATAGTCCTTAATACAATATGAGAATTTTTAAAAAGTCTTCAGAAGATTTGTGGAAACAGTAAGTTCTTCAGTTTATATCAGAATCTAGTGTTTAACCTTTAAGAATATAGATTTAATGTCATTTGTAATGTCCTGAGAAATGAAAGGAGAACTGATGTCTTTGTTGCAGTAATTTACTCCCATAGTTTACAATATTTCAGTAAACATTGTAGCATTTTGCTGTCCTTGACTTTTCAAATAGCTGTGTGGCAGCGGCAGAACTGGATTTAGGTGAGATTGTACAATGGCTAATACTCATGGATTTATTTTATTTTTCTTACTATACTGATATTATGTAGAGGCAGTAGGAGGCATTATTCACTTGGTATATATCACTGGACTCTCGCCTTTGCTGAAATGATGTGTAGGCTATGTTGGCGAGAAGGTAGTATCTATTCACTGCAAGCTGGGGCAATACAACTTTTACTGCATTTTACTAGTCTCCCAGCTTTTCAATAAAACAGACTAGAAGCTAGATCTATTCCAAGGGAGTAGAGTTTGTTTTGAGAAAACTGCTCCTGGTTGTGTACAGGTATTTGCTTGTGTAATGTTATAGACTTTCTTTAAAAAATCCTAGAGAACTGCCTTAGTTGAAAACTGCCTACCTCATCCTACCCATTGAACCATCTTGTAGGAACCTTTGTGGGTTAATAGCTTAAATCTACCACAGCAAAGGACATTTTTCAAGCATTGGAAATAGCACTTCTGAAGAAGGGGATCTATATTTCAGAGAAATGGGAGATTGTTGGAAAATACTCAGAAGGTGGGCATTTTGCCAGAAAATGGGTATCTTGAAGTATATGTGTAACTTCTTAGGAAAAATTCCAAACGTAAATAGAAGTAGAAAGAAAAGTTTTATAAAGCCTTGGCCAGTCTTCTTTCTTTTATATCCCTACTTACTGCTTTCCTCCCTCAACCAGATTATTTTGAAGAAAATCCCAATTATGTCATTTCAATACCCTGACCTTTTTTTTTTTTTTTAAGATTTTATTTATTTTATTTTTAGACAGAGGGGAAGGGAGGGAGAAAGGGAAGGAAAGAAACATCAATGGGTGGTTGCCCCTCGCGTGGCCCCCACTGGGGACCTGGCCTGCAACCCAGGCACGTACCCTGACTGGGAGTCGAACTGGCAACCCTTTGGTTCACAGCCCGCGCTCAATCCACTGAGCTATACCAGCCAAGGCTACCCTGACCTTTTTAAAAAGATTTTATTTATTTAATTTTATAAAGGAGAGGGGAAGGAGAAAGAGAGGGAAAGAAACATCAATGTGTGGTTGCCTCTTGTGTGCACCCTACTGGGGACCTGACCTGCAGCCTGGGAATGTGCCCTGACTGGGAATTGAACTGGTGACCTTTTGGTTTGCAGCCCTCGCTCAATCTGCTGAGCTACACCAGCCCGGATAATACCCTAATATTTTTTATTAGTGTAAGTTTTCAGTTAGGAAGCATATCTGTTACTGAAAAATACTTGCATAATGTTATTGTGATGTTGGAACACTGAAAATAAAAAGCCACTTGTTTTGAATTCAGTGTCTTGATTGTGATCTTCCTTAGTCAGGAATTTAAAGTAGAATTGATTGATAACAGAGAGATTAGACAGGTAGGCATTGAGATAGAATTCAACTAAGTGCTGAGCAATACATAATAGGATGTTAAAAACTTAATGAAATTGAATTAAGTGAATGACTGGGCTTCCAGAGACCAGCAGAGTTCTGAGATGGTGGAAGAACATTTTTATTTCTTTTAAAATTTTTATTTATTTATTTTTTAGAGAGAGGGAGAGAAACACCGATGTGAGAGAGAAACATTGATGGGCTGCCTGTGGTACATGCCCTGACTAGGGATCGAACCTGCAACCCAGGCATGTGCTCTGACCAGGTGACTTTTCACTGTGCAGGGCTAGGCTCAACCCATTGAGCCACACTTGTCATGGCTGAACTTCTTTTAAAAACTGAATTTTGCTGGGAAGTCCAGCTTTGCCAGAGGCCTCAGAGTCAGTACAGTTTACAAAACACCAGCCAGTAAAAGGCTCTTTTCCTGCAAGAGATTATGCTTTATCTAAACCAACTACTTAAAGAAAAAGGGGAAGGAGTATGTTAGTGGGCTGTGGATATGGGGCAGAAGAATTTTACTACTCTTTTGAAGCTACTTCTATTTACAATCTATAAATACATCTTGCTTAAGTTGGAAAGCATTTTCAACCCTAAACGTGTTCTCATTGCATGTGATGCTCTGTAGTTGTACATTATAAAAATGACAGACTAACCAGTTACTGACCACATTGTTAGAAATAAAAAGAAAGCGGGATTTAAAATTTTTGTTTTGTTTTCAATTGTTAGTTCAATTGGGAAGCAGTTTTTAAACTTGAAAAGCAGCCGTAGCTTTCAGAGCCATGGCTGAAATGATACTGGGTGTGTATCTGTGGAAGAAGAGTATAGATAAGCAAATAGTAGTTTATAAACAGCCTCTTTTCTAAGCAAGCTCGCCATTTTAGGAGAGCAGCTTGGCTGATCTTTTGGAGATGAATTGGACATAATAATTGGAAGACTTATTGGGACCTAAAATAATTAGGGTAAGGAATTGGATTTTGATAGGTACTCTCTTGAAGCAAACAACCATTTAAGGCGTACTCCCTATTTTAAATGTTCATTTTAGGTGTTGCTCTAGGCATCCTTTTTGCATTTTATCTGGATTTGTTGTCAGCATTTATGAAGTTCTAGTGTTTACAGAAAATTTGACAGATTCAGACAGTTCTACCTTACATTTACTTTCAGGGTACTTTGCAAATTTTATAACTAAGGAAACAAAAACTCTTAAGTTTCTGGTGAAAGCTACCTGGCCTTTCGCTGTTGGGGTTATATCTGTTTGGAAGTGTGACCAGTCTCTTTTCGCTGATACTCCTGTGCTCTCTCCTTTATGGATTTGTCCCCAGTATAGTAGAAAACTTCAGAGCAGACTTGTATCTGAACACTCTTGGGTAAGGGTGACAGGAAAGGCATCCCTTTCAGTGGTCCTTTTATTAACTGAGAAGTATATGTCATGGTTGTTTCCAGGACTTATAGGTAACACTGCTTTTGCTACTAAAACCTTCTTTTGTGGAAGTCTAGGTAGTCTTACTGTGTGTGGCTGATGGGACAGCTTAACTTGACTGTCTGGGGTAGGGTTTTTGCTTTGATGGGGAAACCAGAGATGGATAGAGGTGTGGGACATAGTGTGATTGAGATACCGAGGGAGCAGTGATATGGTGTAGGGTAGGGGGTGATGTTTTACCGGGAAAGGGAACTGAGGAACAACAGCATTGAACAAAAATGCTTTGTTGTATCTGTTTCTCAATTTTGTAGTTTTGGGAATGGAACTGCTCGTTTACAGCCATACTTCTCCCTTCTTAGCCTTCTAGTACCTGGGGTGCTAGAGTAGTTTCTTAAAGTTAGTATAAAACCATCACTGGCAGTTTGAGGTGGGTTATTGATACAGCTGTAGCTGGGCATATCTTCTTAGTATGTACGTAACCCTTCTCTTTGATGAGCTCCCTTGCTCTTCCAGGGTAGCTCATTCAGAACTAGTTGAAAGAACAGTTTTGGTGGGGAGGGACCTAGCTCCCAGATAGTTATTTTATACTTCAGGACTTAAGTAAGTAATCCTATTTACCATGACACTTTAAAGGAATTTGGCCCATTCAGAACAGGTTCCTTCATTATTTTTCACTGACATTGTGGGGTACCTATCTCTGGGTCTTATTGTCTTTGTAAAATAGGGATAAGACCACCTTACTTAAAGGACTTGTGAGGGTTACTGTGTTACTTATATATAAAGCCCTTTGCACAGTGCTTGGTGCAAAGTAAGCTCTCAGTAAATGCTCTCTATCATCATCATCATTATCAGAAGAGAGTTGTAAATATGTACTCCTGGGAAATAAGCAGATGGTCCTCCTAGCTGAAGCACTGCCTGAGCCTCATACCACTCGCAGACCCAGCTCTCCTATGTTCTGTGGAGATTAAAACAACAAAATACCTGGTAGTTAACTTTTTTCTTTTTCTTTATTTTAGAGAGAGAGGGAGAAACAGACAGACATTAATTATTGTTGTCCACTTGTTTATGCATTCACTGGTTGATTCTTGTATGTGCCCAGACCTGGGATCAAACCTGCAACCTTTGTGTATCAGGATGACACTCTTAACCAACTGAGCTAAGTTACTGCAGTATTATTGACTATATTCCCTATGTTTGTACTTTACATCCCTGTGACTATTTTGTAACTACCAATTTGTACTTTTTAATTCCTTCACCTCTTTCACCCAGTCCCCCAACCTCCCTCCCCTCTGGCAACCACCAATCTGTTCTTGGTTTGCTTTCATTCTGTGAACTTTGAACTGTGGGTTAAATTGCCAAGGTAAGGTGATTATAAAAATATTTTTACCTTTTACAGCTTCTTTCTATTCTGCTTGTAGACCTTAATTAGGATTTTTTGTTTCTTTGGTGGACTTACAGATTTTTATTAAGAATCAAGGCTTGGTTAGTTTATATCCCTGGACTGATTCAGATTTATGATCTGTCTTGTTGTAAGACTAGAAGCTTGGTGTCACAGTTAAGGCACATTAGTCAGCCTCTGCATCTTCCAGCAGTATTAGGGCTGCCTGCTCTGCATCTGCCATCCTGTGGCTCAGCTTCAAATGGTGTGTCATGGTGTGCTCAGACACAGACCAGGCTACCTATGTGTTACAGCACTATTTAAACACAGGGCTGCGCCTGTCCTTATTAAACTTAACCCTTCTGAATTCTGAGGAGCCTTTAGAAAATTGTTTGGTAATTGGTTTATTTTTAGCTCAATGACTGTGTTAGGCATAGAAAAGACAGAGTATAGACCCACTTTAGAGTGCGCTGCCCATGTTAGGTTATGTGTTCCATGAACCTGTTCAATCAGTTCTTGAATCCTCTTAAATACTGAGTGTGGGAAACAGTTTATTCTTGTATTGTTTATTAATTACTGTATTATTTTCCATATGACCAACTGTAAACCCATTTTCCCCCCACACTGTACTGTATTTTGTAGATTTAATTAAGTAACCAGGGTTGTGTTGTATGAAATATTGCTTGAAACAATTGAACCAGTGGTTAGGATGTTGGATGTTTTTACATTTGGGAAAGTAAGAAATATAAAGTCCTTATTTTTTTATTTTAAAACAACT